>JZKD02S1673787.1:32338-51846 GCA_000966675.3 Picea glauca | reverse complement strand
ATGCTATCAACATACTTGGGCCATTCACCACTAGAAGAGCCCCATGAGTGAATGAATCATTCTCCCTTGGTCATATCAACACTAGCATATCCCTGTCCATGGCCAATCTAGGAGAATGTCTGCCTGATGTTGAAACATCAACGCTCATCACTAGCCAAATCAACATGGCTAATATTGTGTATCATCCTCCTCAACGAAATAATCATGGCCACTCTGGGAGGATATCTGCAATCTATTCATCTGTGGATGAGCATCACTACTCCATTTTGTACCATGTCTCGAATGAAGTCTTGCAAGAATCTTCTGAAGTTGAACCACTTCATGAATTGTGACATTGATTGTTACATACTCCATTTCTGTTGTATTGAGTGCTATAGAATCCTGCTTCCAGCTTATTTTGGAAATCATAACTGATTCCAATTTCAAGCAGCACCCTGAGGTGCTCAATCTATCAACTGCACTCTTGCTCAATCGTAATATGTATATATTTACATTCTCACTTCATCAACTGATACAAACCATATCCAAGGGTACTATGCCTGACTGCCACCCACTGTAATTGCCTTGGATTCAACCAAATACTAGCTCACAGTGCTCACTGCAAAGAAAATATTTAGTGTGGAATTAATCAGGTACATCAAGGATCCAATCTACTTCTTGTACATCATGGGATCCACCAAATATGAATCTAAATTAGAATCACTCAATTTCTTCATATTTGTCATCATAGGTGTAGTCATGGAATTACAGTCCATCATATCGAATCTCATCGGTATCCCCTGAATGAGGAAGATCTCATCTGATCTCATCATACCTCTAATACTAAGAGTACACCTGGCCAGGATCCTCCATCTCGAATTCTGATGCCAACTCCCTCTATCACTGGAGGAAGTCCTATTGTCCAGTCTTCCCCACTTGTTGCTCCCTCTGTGATTGAGACAAAATCCATACTCAATCCTCCTGACTGGCTTACTCCTCCGTCACTTTAGCAAGATGACATATCCTACAAGCCTCTTGCCTCTAAATATTTGTCTATCCTTCTCAACTCATGACACCTTTCTGTTAGTCCTAGAAGATGTCTCTCTCCAATATGGATCTAAGGGGGGAAATCCCTTTGAATAATCCACTCTCTCTTGAGCCAACTGACTTTCTCCAAGATAAGGCCAACTTTGTACATTATTGATTAAAACCAAGCTCATCAAGTATCCATAGATCCTAGAGTACAATGATCCCTCTGAAACATGACCCCCTCTAAGTTTTTATAATCACTAGAGCCATCTCCTTCCTCTGCATCTTCTGAAGTCTGATCTCCAATGAATTGTTCTGGGGGGATTCTCCTCCCTAATGGATCCTAAGGGATAAATCCCTATGAAATATATCTTCCTATGAACTGGTACTAAATGGGGCCATATGCCTCACCACTGGTGGAGCCACCTACTCCTCCTCATCAATCTCCATGTGGAACAGTCTGTATCCCACACAAGTATCCTTCTTTCCAAAAGGTTCTAACTTTGTTCCCTTCACCTTTGGTATATGGATGTATATTTTCATGTATACAATTCCATGTCTCGATAGCCTACTACATGTCTCAAACTAGATAACTTCTAATCTGTTTCCTCCTGCAACCATCACTATAGCTCCCTCTCAGAGCTATCACCTATGACTTGCTCGGAACAAGTGCAATAAAAAAATAAATAATAGACAAGTACACTATTTTTATGGTAAGGAAATAGGAACAAGAATAAAAAAATGGGAAACAAGAACAACACTTTTCCAGTGTTCTTACCAATCATTCCTCTGTGGTAACCTGCCCGAAACAAAACAAGAACAAAATACAAGAGCAACACTTTTCTAGTGTTGTGACCTCCATAGTAACCTGCCTGGGATAAAGACAACAACCAATATTATATCCTAGAAGAGATCCATTTCATCTTGTAAATAAGGGCATCATTAGTACTAAACAATGGGCATTTACACAATGATAATTGTACTAACAATATTCAAAACATTTGATAGTAAAAGTACTAGTATTAATAGATATCTAAAGACTATTGTCCCGATTTACAACATTTACATAAGATGAAACAATATAAAATATCAAACCTGATATTCAAACTTGGAGTCTTAATTTCTAGGGAAGGTGAGCTATTCCTCTGAATGCACAAGATCCAATGATCCCTTTGGGTCATTACTTGGACAAGGTCCCTTGTACATCCCTTGCAAACAGAATCATACTCTGCTAAATGATATAACTTGGAAACATATATAAGTGAATACCTATGAAATTTGTAGCACCATCCAACTTGTCTTCTAATCTCAAGTTTTGCACAACTGACAACTAGAAATGGGCAACTCGCAACTGCAACTATAACTGTCAATTGCAACTACAATTGTAACTGTGTAGTGGAAATATTTCAAGTAAATCTGATACCATGTTGGTGTTTATATGATTCTCATCTCTTGATAATTATATTCTTATGATTAATAAATACATTCACTTTCATACAACAATTATCATAGAATAACTATACACTAAAAATATCAACTATAACAATGTAGCGGAAATAACAAGATCTAGAAACCCAAGAGTTTATCCCGGGAAACCCAACCTTGGGAGAAAACCCAACAACCTTTATATAGAAGAATTAAGTGCAAGATATTGCCAGTACATCACCATAAATAGCCAAAATACCATACAAGGAAGATCGTCCCCAAGGCTAGCATCACTAAAACCTAACACCTCAATATGATGACCAAGATAAACCAATAAAGAGCTTCAACAAGTGTGGAGCACTCTCTAAGACAACCAAAACCAAGATATAGCGAAATAACACAAAAAATGTAGTTGCAACTGCCTTGTGCGCACTGAAGAAGGACATGTCTGATTGTCCAGATTAAATGAGCGAGTCCTATATTTATACTAATCTAGGCGCCAGTCTGGGGATGACTTCTTATTTCTAGGTCTTCAATTACTTTACTATTTTTCCCGTGGGGCCGACTTCTCTTGCCGGGTTTCCAACTTCTTATTGGGGATTCTATAATGGTATAGATGGGTCTTCTTGTACTTTCTTGTGGAGAATGACTACTCGAAGTTGCAAATATCCAACACCACACGGGTACAAATCCCTTCTTGGAATGATCTATTCTCGAAATTCAACAATGTTGAACTGCCCTTTATCTACTCCACACAACAACTTACAACTTAGGGAGGTGGAAAATGGTGTTTTTCCTTGATCCAGGTGGACATTGGTGGCCACGCACATATTCCACTGGCTCAAATTACAATTTTCCATCTTGGCAGTTTTTCTACAGTTTTTCGGGTCCCAAATTTCTAAGGCTGTTTTGAGGCCGTAAACGACGTTTTCTTTAGCTCGATAGGGACTAGAATTTGGAAAAAGGAAAATGCTAGGATGAATGGAAGGTGTCCTCCTCATATAGAAATTTTTGATGAGGTATCAAGCACCCAAAACAAAGATCGTATGAAAAAGTTACGCCCTTGGGAAGTTGACGTATCAACTATCCCCATTGGGGCCCACAAAACATTTGGTGTTTCATCTCTTGGGGTTAGGGTTTTGGATGTTTAGGTTTTTATCAATCATGATTTATGTTAAAAATTCCTTTGAAGCCTCATTTTAATCAACTTCTTGTGAATTAGCGTAGCCGACACATCTCTTCTCAAAAATAAGCTACCGCCATTCTAGCTAGCTTGTGTGCTTTTGCATTTTACAGTCTTTTGTATTCTCAAACAATCATTAATAGAATTTGAGTTTTATTGTATTTCTCTATTCCTTTCCATATCTATGTGTATTTACTTGTTACATATTTGTTATATTTTTTCCTTCATACCATTCTAAAAATAATCTAGATCAGTGGTATCAGAGCAGTCTGCTCCTTGTCGTTCTTAGTGCATGTTCCCGACGAGGTCATGGTATAGAAAGTTGGGTCTCGAGATTTTTTCTCTTGAGGAAAAACACTCTTTCCTACCCAAGCAACCTCCTATGATGGAAGAAAAGAGGGATGAAGGTGCATGATATCCTTTCATAATGTTACTTGAGGAATCCCTTACACGACAAATGAACGAGATGATGGATAATTTCACCCAGATCATTCGACAATTGCGGACAATAACAAAGGCAACTTCAACCAAAAATCACTTCGTAGGCGCGATGACCTTCAAGTTACAATTTAAGTTTGATATTCCTTTATTTGAAGGCCAAATAGATTTCGATGCTTTGGAAAAATGGTTAAGTCTGCTAGAGGGTTATTTCTCTGTCCAAAAATTTTCCAACAGTGAAAAATCACCTTTACACTCCTTAAGGCCCTTTCCCATGTCAGATATTGGTGGGAGACTTACTGTGAGAAACATGTCGAGGATGAGTCTATAGTTGTTGGGCCAGGACCCACTTGGGAATCTTTTTTTGATGCCCTCAAGGAACAATATTACCCTATTGGAAATTATGATGACCAATACACGAGATGGACCACACTACGCCAAGAGAGGGGCCAAACAATGATGGAGTTCACAAATACCTTCATACTTTGTGCACCAATATGGGTATCAAAGACTCCAAGTGAAATCTAATCCGAAAATACTATGGGGATATACACAGATACATCCAAACCAAAATGGAGTTTCTGGACATCTCATCATTGGGAGTTTCTTATCGACATGTTGTCAAAATTGAGTAGAAATTTAAGCAGTAGAATAAGCGGGAGTTCGGGTCTACAAATCCAAAAAAACCAAAGTATGGTAAGGGTATCCCTAACTCCCAAGAGAAAGGATAGGGAAAGGATGACCAACCCTAGGATAACCATCCCAAGCCACTAGCAAACAAGGGTAAAGTGGTGGGAGTTCCACAAATTTCCTTCGCGCAATACTGATGAATGTTGCTCCAAACAATCCTTACTAGATGAGATGAAAGCCCCAGGGTCAGATGCTGACTCAGACTCTAATTCTAAATCAGAAAATGGAAAACGAATCATTGATGCAGAACCAAGTTTCACCATCGCTACCACAAAATTCCAGCCAAACGAACCAAATGAGCCTGAAGAAGGGGAGCACCTCTTCCACTCACATATGTGGGTGAAGGGGACCCCACTCCATTTCATTGTTGACAATGATAGTTAGAAGAACCTGATATCACCATAGGTTTAACCTAAAAACAATGCTGCATCCTCATCCATACACCATCGGTTAGATCATCCAAGGATGTGACATCCATGTTAGCCAACAATGTCGCCTGCACTATGACATCAAACCCTTCAAATATAAGGTATTGTGTGATGTTTCCCCCCTTGAATTTTGTGATATTTTTTTAGTAAAACCATATATGTGGAAGCAACATGTTTTTTATGAATCTAGTCCCCATAGTGTCATTATTACTTTTGGAGATCAAATCTACTGGGTATCAGAGGCAGTCCCAAATGATGTAATCTCTTTGATCTCTGCGAAGCAGTGCAAAAATGTGGTCTCTCAGACTAGGACATTTTTCCTCTTATGGTTCAATCAGAAGGTGAATGATAGGTTAGTACAACTGCCAAAACCTCTGCATGGGGTCTCTCTACACAATAGTGATAGGTGGACAAGATAATATAGGAGTACAAAGACATATTCTCCTCGCCTACTGGGGTGTCTGTGTACTATCAGGTAAAGTACTCAATTGATCTAACACAGTGATCCTATGCCTAACAACCTTATGTATAAGCATTATGTTATCGATAAGGAAGAAATTAAACTCCAGATCCAAGAGATAATTCCGAAGGGCAACACCAGACCAAGCTCCTCACCTTGCGGGAGCCCAATTGTTCTGGTACAAAAGAAGGGTAGGACATGGAAACTTTATATTAATTACAAATCCCTGAACAAGTTCAAAATCAAGAATCGGTACCCAATTCCATGGATTGATGATTTTCTCGATCAACTCAAGGGATCCAAGTTTTTCAATAATATTGATATGAAGTCAGACTACCACTAGGTACCAATTGAGAAATCAGATGTATGGAAGACAACCTTGAAGTCTAAATAAGGTCTCTTTGAGTGTTTGGTCATGCCTTGTGACTTGACTAATTCCTTGACCACATTCATGCGGATTATGGATGGTATATTATGACCATTCAAAAACTCCTCTTTGGTTGTATATTTGGATGACATCCTCATTGTTTGCCCTTGACCAAGTTTTTAAGAGTACTTGGTCATACTTGACCACTTTTGGGACTGCGACAACTTGCCAAGGAAGGAGCACAACGCGAAGGAAAAAATAAGGAAGCAAGACCTATTTTGGGGTCTATTTTAGGGTTTTTGGGTTGATGAAACGGGAAAGGGATGTCGGCCCGTGGGTTTACCCATGTTTAGTCCCATTTTGAAATATATAAATAGGCAATATAGATAGTAAGATATGGGGAGATAGTAATATATTACATTTGTGTGATGTAAGAATGGAAGCTTAATGCTAGTATTTGGATTTGTGTGATCAGATGTATCTTAGAGTGCTCTGTGCATGAGATAGGAGAGCTAAGTGCAGGTTGTTATAGTCTTTTTCTAAAGAGCAAGGAAGAAGGATCTAGAGAGCTGCGCAGATCTTATGTCCTGTGCAAAGTAAGGGTCATTAAAGCTCTGTGCTGTAACTGCTTGACCAAGATAATATAAAGAAGACTTTGTGGATGTAGCCCCAGAGTGGGGGTGAACCATGGTAACTATGTGTATGGTGTTTTGTGCTTCACTCTTATGTATTTATCTCTTTCTTGGCTAAGTGCTTGATGTGGTTAAGTATATCTAGTATGCTTTGTGCTGTTGAAGAATGGATGAACATTAGATATGATATATGATATGCTCAGTGCTTGATCTATTGAATCTAACCTATATTTTTGTGGATAAGTACTTAGTATAAGTATTCACTGTGATTCTCTGTGACTTCTGCGAAGTTGATTAATGAACGTATATTAAGGAATAATTGATGCTAAGTGCATTGTAGGAGAGATAATCATAGATCTGTGTCCCAGCTAAGGTTGCAGACACCTGAGTCTTGCAACCACCCCTGCCTCTACCTCAGGTGAGACTTCATCTACTTCGCAGGTGTTGCTGAAAGGGCCGATAGTTAGGGATTTGTTGGTGCGCTCTTGAGCATTGAAACCTGGGTCTGCCCCTATGCCAACAAAGGGAAAATGTCAGATCTGAAGAAAAAAAGGTCAGATCTGAAGGGAAAAGGTCAGATCTAAAGAAAATAGGTCAGATCTGAAGGGAAAAGGTCAGATCTGCAGGAAAAGAAGTCAGATCTGTGAAGAAAAAGGTCAGATCTGCAGAAAATAGGTAAGATGTGTAAGCTCTGTGCCCTGATAATGGTGAGAATAGTCAAAAGTTTTTAGATTTGAAAGCTTTGTGCTCTATATAAGTAAGATAAGTGAATTTGTTTTTGTTTCTAAAGCATGGATATAGGTATGTTTGATAGATTTTGTCCTAGCTTCAAAACTAGGGCATTAATAGATGAAAGAAAATTTGATATGAATAGATTTGATAAACATAGTGATAGATATGTTATACCTATGCATCGAAAGAATATTTGGAATAACAAGTGGATGAAGGATCCTAGAAAGAGTTTTTTGTAGGCTAGCCACCATGATCCTGGTGTGCAATCCAGAAGGAGTTGAGGAACATCCAAACGAATGAGAGGATTAACCCTATGTTATAGTTGTAGACGGTCGGGACATCTTGCTATGAAATGCCTTGGGAGAAGACTCAGTTGCATTTGTTGTAAGGCTATGGACCATGAAGTGTTGGATTTCCCTAGAATGATTGCTAGGCTTGAGAAGCTGAATATGGAACAATCCAACCCTAAGGGAGATCAAGAGACCAATATTATAGTAGAAACCCAGAAAGAATCAGAAAATATATTGCTACAGATGAAATATACCTTGAATGATCACCAACATGTTAGGCTATCAGATATCTTCAAAGAAAGGAGAAAATCGAAGCAAGAATAGGGGACTTTGACATTGACTGTACTCTTAATGAAGAAGCGCAAGTGAACATTATGCCAGAAAGGACTTGGGAGGCTATAGGAAAGCCTGTCGTGATTCCTTCCTTAGGAGGAACAAGTTTCTTCAGAGGAAATATAGTAACCCTATGTGGAAGGCTCGCTCGGATACCTATGACTGTCAATGGAACTTCGATAGAGAAAGACTTTGAGATCATTAAATTTTTTGAAGACACCACCCTGTTTACCATGCTCATAGGAAAACCCTGGATTGATAGAGAACATGCCAGATGAAAAGAAGAAGAAAAATCTTTGGAACAGAAGAAGAAAGAGTTAAAATACTTTATGACTAGAAGTATCGTGCACTTGATTGAAGAACATAAGAGAAGATCGCAGATATTTAATATTAGTACCTCCGGTGTTGAAGCTAAGAGAAAAATAGAAGATCTGCAGAAGACCGAGTTACCTATTTTTGATACATAAAAGGTATTATCAAGGAACCATAAGAAATATTTTCCACAGCACGAAGTAACTAAGACCACATAAGATACACATCAGAATGGTAAAATCATTACTGAGACAAAACTCACTGGGAACAAGGCTAGGAAGTTAAGAAATAAGAGGGATAATACTGTAAGGTTACAAGAGGTTCTAGAGGACACTTCACAGCAAGAAGAATTACAGAATTGGAACTTCGCCGAGATATTAGAACAACGACAAAGAGTACTTCACCATGACGAAGCAATATATCCGTTGGAACCGATATACCCGTTCGACCGCCGCTCTGAACAGATCGAAAAGCAGTTATGGGTTACCACTAGACCATTGGATAGAACCAGAACAGATAAGAACGGAGTTAATGAAGGCCACAGGTCCGTTGCAAGAAGACCATTGCTGAGATTGCCTACTTAACCTGTCATTCCACGCACCGAGAATAATTTTTTCCAACTGAGAATCTAAAGCGCGAACCTTGAAATTTACTTACCCTAAGATCATTGCCTTACTATTCACTGTCATCTCTGAATTCCTATTGCACCTGAGCCCGCTGACCCAAATTTGTATGTCGAACGAGCTCAATGCTGCTGAGAAAATTGTTGAAGAAGTTCTAATTGATTTAATGACTGAGAGAGTCATGTCAGAACGCGGAATGCCTACAAGTGTACAGGAATCATCCTTGGGCGCACTGCCAGCTTCCCTTTCCACTACTCGAGCAGGACCATCCCGACCGCCTTCGAAAAGATGATCTAAGATCGAAAATGTCTTCGCCACTGTGAAGATGATCCCAAGCATCTTACCTAAATATATCCCACCACTAGGAGGACCCGTAAACTGAGACTCTGTACCTAGAGACTTCGACTATGCTGTAGTCACTGCGTACCTCCCGAAAGGGGTGTGTGCAGTTCATGCTGACCAGGAGAAGCTCACCACCCTGAAATTAAGTGATTTTAACCTTGGAGATCACAAGGTATACAATATGCTAGCCCCACACAAGTATTTGACTATTACAAAAGGAAAGAACCTCAATATTGTACCGCAACAATGGACCCATAACCTTGCGCAGTCAACCCTCCTCAACGTAATGAAGATTCCACATTTTGGGAGGCATCAGGAAGTAAATGCCTATGTCTGAATCTTGTTGTCTTGCTACCATGGAGGATACCTATGGTTGGACTAGCGCATCACTGTGGATCTGATTATGATCAATCAGATCACTGGGCTAAGCATGCAGGGCTCTGACCCGCAGGACTTTTACCCTGGAAAGACCGTAGATCGTGCTCTTTCTCAACGAATAAAAGACACATATGGTGATCTGGAGAAAGGCACATGAGGTTACAAGGTATCCTCCATTGAGAGTGCAGCAATACACTTTGGTTGCTAGCTGATCGCATGCAAGTTAGTCTGAAAAAACAGACCTACACGGGTGACCAGATTTGTAGTTGACCTCGCAGGGAAGTGCACGGAGGGACTACAAATGAACTAGGTGAAATACCTCATAAATCAGCTAGAGCTTGATTGTAGACAAGTGAAGGACCAAGGGTATGAGTTCCACTTTAGCTGGTTGCTCATACTCATCGCCTTCATCGCGTGGGAACTACCCGAGGGAGCCACGTTTTCGGAGATCGAACCGTTCGAACCTCTGGCCAAGAAGTTATGTACGTTGTGGTACTCCAACGACATGAACAAATAGTGGCAGTCCAATGTCGTCTTCCATGCGTACTACACTCAATTGAGGAATGCCATTCAGTTTACACCATGCATTACACCCAACACTCTTCATAGGTTTCGACCTTTGATGAAATTCAAAGCAGATTGTCACTTCACTTAAATCACAACGCGCATAGACGAGCACAAACAACAACTCCATTCATATTACAAGCTGAAAGAAGATGACCTGGAGGATATTACCAAGGAATGGGCGACAGACCTCCTTGTTGCAGCAGATCCCACAGAGATGTCTGATGTAGATAGTCTTGAAGCTATGCCGGATACACCAGGACCGCGCAAGCCTAAGAAGGATGTGGAAGTTCAAGATATCCACAACACATCCACGAAGACTACTTCACTATCATCTGCGAAGGGAGGTGATGAGGAAGAACTAGGGGGCACAAAAGTTGAACATAACAAAGGTGAGGTTACCCCACCTAGGGATGAGGGAGATCCCTCCAAGAAAAGGAATACTACCCCACCGAGACCCTCATCCAAAAAGAAAACTAAAGCCACTCGGACCATGCTTACGACGACACTTACCTTGGATTATTTTGATTTCCTAATTGCCGCATTGAATGATGTTTCATTAGATCTCGTGGAAAAGCAAGAAGCAAAGCAGGAGGAGCTATTTTGTTGGATCACGGGTGAATTTAAATAAGCGCAAAAAGCACTTCAGTCCAGCCAAGCAGTTCCTATGACGCCGATAGCAATGGAAATATTAGGAACATGCGATGAGCCCACACAGTTACGCCAGATCGCCGAGAAAGTCAAAGATCGCCTTTGATGAGATCAAGAAGACATAACGAAATACACCCAAGATTTGGCGCAAGAACATAGCATAGATGAAGAGAAACAGAGAAAGGTCGCACAGGAGAAACTTGACTTACAAGCAAAATGGGAGGAGGAAAACGCCCAGTTACAGCAGAGCAAAGACCAATTGCTAGCAGAGCAACTTGAAACACAAGAAAGAGTTCATAAGTCACTGTGCTCCATGACAATCATAGAAGTGAATATGGAAGATCGTCTTCCACAACAGGTGACCCGGTTGGAAGAAGTAATCCAACAACTTCAACAACGCATCACAGACCTAGATCTCTGCACCATGCCTAAAACACCCCAAGAGATAAGAGATCTAAGAGAGGCCACTACTCGAAGTGTAGTCACTCGATTAAAAAATTTGGCTTCGGAATGTAGGCAACTAAGCACCAGAAGCGCCCAGACCTATGAAACCCTTGCAAAGAATACAGAATTGCAGACAATGGAGGCACAACTCCAAGAAGAAAAACAACATGCAGATGTACTACAAGTGCAACTAAATTCTGTGACCCCAGTTGAAAGAATGAAGAGGTTCACAGAGAAACACACAGCCCAACAACAAGTACACACACTACAAAGTAAAGTAGTGGACATTTCTCAACGACTGCAACCACTCCAAGAGAAGGCATGTCAACTGTTCGCCGAAATTGAAAGCAAGGGAGTTGAAGTCGAACAGGGTGCCATCACTGTAGAACAACGCCTGGAAGGACCGCTCAATGAAATAGTAATCCAGTAATTTACTGAACAAGAGGATGTCACACTGCAGCAAGTCGAAGCCGCTTGAGCTAATATCGAGGCGTTCGAAGCGGAATTGGTCAGACCTGAGTGACTCGGGACGAGTCACAGGTGAGTGTTGGGGGCCTATTGGCCCTTGACCAAGTTTTGAAGAGTAATTGGTCATACTTTACCACTTTTGGGACTGCGACAACTTGCCAAGGAAGGAGCACAATGCGAAGCAGAAAATAAGGAAGCAAGACCTATTTTGGGGTCTATTTTAGGGTTTTTGGGTTGATGAAATGGGAAAGGGATGCCGGCTCATGGGTTTACCCATGTTTAGGCCCATTTTGTAATCTATAAATAGGCAATATAAATAGTAATATATGGGGAGATAGTAATATAGTACATCTGTGTGATGTATGAATGGAAGCTTAGTGCTAGTATTTGGATATATGTGATCAGATGTATCTTAGAGTGATCTGTGCATGAGATAGGAGAGCTAAGTGCAGGTTGTTATAGTCTTTTGATGAAGAGCAAGGAAGAAGGATCTAGTGAGCTGTGCAAATCTTCTGTCCTATGTGAAGTAAGGGTCATTAAGGCTCTGTGCTATAACTGCTTGACCAATATAATATAAAGAAGACTTTGTAGACGTAGCCCCAGAGTGGGGGTGAACCACGATAACTGTGTGTATGGTGTTTTGTGCTTCTCTCTTATGTATTTATCTCTTTCTTGGCTAAGTTCTTGATGTGGTTAAGTAGATCTAGTATGCTTTGTGTTGTTGAAGAATGAATGAACATTAGATCTGATATATGAGATGCTCAGTGCTTGATCTGTTGAATCTAACCTATATTTCTGTGGATAAGTACTTAGTATAAGTATTCATTGCGATTCTCTGTGCCTTCTGTGAAGTTGATTAATGAACGTATATTAAGGAATAATTGATGTTAAGTGCGTTGTAGGAGAGATAATCACAGATCTGTGTCCCAGCTAAGGTTGCAGACACCTAAGTCTTGCAACCTCCCCTGCCTCTACCTCAGGTGAGACTTCATCTGCTTCGTAGGTGTTTCTGAAAGGGCCGATAGTTAGGTCTTTGTTGGTGCGCTCTTGAGTGTTGAACCTTGGGTATTCCCCTGTGCCAACACTCATATTCAACAAAACTTGGGAGGAACATGTGGAGCATATTCAACAGGTTTTGGGTACCCTGTGACAACACAAGTTATATGCCAATTTGGAGATGTGTTCCTTCAACATGCAACAAATCCATTATTTGGGATACATCGTGGATGAGAAGGGTGTGCATGTGGATCCAACCAACATTCAAGGAATTTGTGATTGGTCGAACATGAAGACAATGACCAAGCGTTTTAGCTTCTTGGGCCTCACCAAATTCTGTTGCCGGTTTGTGTTGGGGTTATCTCATATTGCTTGGGCCCTAAGCCATGTGACCAAGGGTGGAGCGAAGGCCAATTTGTTTTGGTCTACGACCCAATAGAAATAATTCTAGGATTTGAAATGCTACCTCTGCTCAAAACCAATCCTTATTTTGATAGACCTACAACAACCATTTGAGATTGCGATAGATGCTTTAGATTATGCTATTGATGCAGTCCTCACTCAACATGGGCATCTGATATGATATCACAACGAAACTCTATCTGATGTTGTTTGATGATACCCAACCTACGATAAAGAGATGTACTCCATTGTGCAGGCATGTTGACAGTGGAAGCATTTCATTATGGGGAAGGAAACAATCATCCACACCAATCACATGCCTCTACAATTCATGCAGACACAAGGAAAGTTACAAAATGATGACCATCATAAGTGTTTCATGTACCAACAACAATTCCACTTGAATACAAAGTACACGAGGTGTATCACCAACCATGTCACAGATTCTCTCAGTTGACCCCTAGTGGAGGCGTTAACCAAAATTATTAACTCTTGTGGACATGATACATTTGGATGGACACAATTATAAAATAATGACTTTGACTTTGCTACTTCCTATCAAACATTGAGCGCAGAAAAAAAGTTCGAGACTTTCATCTACAGGATGGATTGCTATGCCATCTAAGACATCTTTGTGTTCCTTCAAGCGAGCGTGCAAAGATGATATGGGCATCCCATTACAGTTGGGAAACAAGACGTTTTGGTGTAGACAAAATAGTGGAAATACTGCAAAATCATTTTATTGGCCGAAGCTTTGACAATATGTTTGCAACTACATCAGATCTTGCATTGCCTGTGCCACTTCCAAGCTCACCATCAAGAAACAGAGGCTATACACCCCTCTTCCTACTCTGGATAGGCCTTGGGATTCCATATCCATAGACTAATGTCTGGTCTGTCGACAACCAAGCATGGGAATGACTGTGTTTTCGTGGTCGTTGATCAATTATCTAAGATGATAGTTTTGGCACCCTGCAAAAAGAGCATCACAACTGAGGCCACTACCAAGATCTTATTTACACATGTTTGGGTTCATTTTGGGCTTCCACATACTATTGTATCTGATTAAGACAATAGGTTCCTGAGCACTTTTTGGTCGAGACTATGGTTGATGATGGACACCAAGTTGACCAAATCAACTTCCTTCCACCCACAAAATGATGGACAAACAAAGGTAGTCAATAGGATGATTGTCCATATCTTGAGGATGTACAATTCTAAACATCCACGCACATGGGATGAAAGACTTCCTTATGTTCAACATAGTGATAATAGAGCCCTCGAAAACTCTATTGGCCACAACCCTTTTAAGGTGTGCTTGGGGTTCCAACCATTGGTCCCCATTGACGCATCTCTACCCATTGCAGCTGCACAAGAAGAGTCATCTCATGCTCATACTGAGGCTGATCGAGAATCCAAATTAGTTGAGAGCATCCAACACATCCAACAACAATTTCATGCTATTGTGTAGAAAGCCAATGCCAATTATAAGCAGTGCCACGATCATCATCGAGTACCACACAAGTTTGAAATGGGAGATGAGGTGTGGTTGCACTTGCAGAAAGAGAACCTCATAGGACCCCATCAAAAGATATGCCCACTCTGATACAATCCTTACACTATCACCAATATTGTGGGTGAGAATGATTTTTAATTAAGTATTCCTCCTTTCCTTGGCTTGCACCCAGTATTTAATGTGGAATTGCTTCAACCATATTTTCCACCTATCCTGGACACTTCGAACCCAACCAAGAAGTTCCCCCCTATAGAAATCAATCTTGATTTCATCAAACAATAGACAATTGATTATATCATGGACACCAATACAAAGACCACTCACCAACAGAGCATCCAACTCTATTGGGTCATCAAAGCAGGGTCGTTTCTTCATCAGGGCAAGTAGCTCACCATGAGTCAAATTCAACAGAAGTTGAACCATATGATGGATGAACTTGATGCAATGGAGACCATTACTTCCTAAGGGGGGAGGAATGATCCAGGTCGACAATGGTGGACACCCACCTATTTCACTGACTCAAATTACACTTTTCTATCTTGGCAGTTTTTCTATAGTTTTTCGGGTCCCAAACTTTCGGGGTCATTTTCAGGCCCTAAACGATGATTTTTTGGTTTAACAATGCGTATAAAGCATCACAAGTTAGATTCTAGGATGAATTAAATGTGTACTATTTTTCTAGACCTTTTCGAAGAGGTATTGAACACCTCAAACATAGATCATATGCAAAAGTTATGTGGTCGATAAGTTTACGTATCAACTACCCCCGTCGAGGCCCACAAACCTTTTGGTGTTTTATCTCTCGGGGTTAGGGTTTTGGATGTTTAGGGTTTTATTAATCATGATTTATGTTAAAAATTCATTTGGAGCCTCATTGTATTCATCTTCTTGTGAATGAGTGTAGCCAACACATTTCTTCTCAGAGATAAGTTATCACCATTCTAGCTAGCTTGTGTGCTTTTGGATTTTACAGTATTTTTTATTTTCAGATAGTCATTAATAGAATATGAGTTTACTATATTAATGTGTTCCTTTCCATATATATATATATATATATATATATATATATATATGTATTTCCTTGTTACATATCTATTATATTTCTTCCTTCATATCATTCTCAAAATAATCTAGATCATTCCTATAATAAAAAAGTCCATGCTGCATTCAATTGTTGCTAGAGCACCTGTCTTTCCCTGCATAGAGTTGATGGAATGGATCATTAATCTCACTAAGTCTTAGGAGTGAAAGATTATAAATGACCAGGGAGAGTGAATAGGGTCATTCCTTCCCCAAGCTATGGATTTTTGTTACAAACTTCCAGACCCTGACGAGTCCCTCACCAAGGAATTTGTAATTAAATTTTATGAGTAATATGATACCAACAAAATACTGAACAGTTGGTGGAAGGAGGACAAACCATTTTCTAAGCAGACTACTAGTAGGTACAACGTATTCAGGTTGGGAGAGCTATACATGTATGTGATTATCCTTTTATGTAGGTTGTATGGTGAAAAATATTTCTCCCAATTCTCAGAAGCATGGCTACCCTTGACATATCACATAACAATGTGGGGCAATACATTTAATTGGGGATGTTTTATATCTAAGAAATTCATCCTGAAAATCACTCAAGCACAATCTATGAAACCTAGAAACCCTCTTGAATTTCACATGGTATCATTCCTCTTGGATATGTTGTGTGCACATAATACATTCCCTGGACTATCATTAAGATGGAATATTTATGAACCATCAGTCCATGTGTACTTTAGCATTCTTTGGAAAAATGGGTATAAAATGTTTTACTCCCGAATTTGTGATTTTATCATTCCTAGGATATACTTTCTTATATTTGAGAAAGAGTGCCCAAGGATATCCAAGCAAGCGAAGAAGATTCTAAATTGCATAGGGAACTAGTTTTTTGAAGAGAAATACAGATACTTAATAATTTATGGAGCCATGATCCCACCAAATCTTCTATCTGTGTATTTACCTGACGGATTGGTTATTGGAGAGATATGTTACCAAACTATCATGCAAGGATTTAATGCCACCCTGGTGAGGGATAAGAAGAAATCGTTCATCCATTATGATTTCTAGATAGGGTATTATGTAGTCAAGGACACCAAGCATGATAAACAAGAAGGTCGAGTCATTTAGAATATAGTTTCATGACATGGATATACAAAAAATATGACCCCAAAGTGCTAGTTCTAAAATATGCAGAGCAAGTTCTTTTTAATTGGCCATATGCCGATGAAAAATGGGAAGATGAGTTGTTTACTGATAATTCCCAATATTGGAAAGAGATACCAAAGAGGAGGGACAACACAAATTTTATTGGGATTTTTCTCCTGTGACTTTGGGTCATGTCAGAACAAAGCTTGACCATATACAAAATAAGAACCTACCATCACATACAAAACTTACAATTAAATAAGCACCTAATTATAGAGGACAAATAATCTCACACCTTGTATCTTATCGATTGATATTGTTCCTCACTCTTGAACCTTGATCCGTTCTTGATCTCTGCCCGAATTGACTCCAACTGTCAGCACTAACTTGAAGCCAACTGCCCAGGTTCCTCCAATGGTCCTTCAAGCATGAACTGAACAAGATGTCCCTTCCTTATATGACTCAATAGGGATAACATCACACCCTATAGTCACATAGGAGAGAGAAAGGAGTATTGGAAAGCAATTTCCAGAATCAAGGGGTTGCTACTAAGAGGATAGGGGAGATAGGGAAGCTTGCAAATTATTTAACATAACTTTGCACCTTTGTTGTTCTCCGCATCCATGCCCTCAAAGATACATTTATACCATCCTCAAAGAGTTGAGGTGATTGGATTATGTTGTGTACGGGCTCAGGGGAGGTGAGGAACGAGCCCAATCGAAAACCCTACTTGAAAAGTGGAATCATTTTATTTTTCACATTTTTTGAGGGAATCCGCGAGTTTCAAAATAGAAAGGCACAAACATCTGCGGTTTGCACACTAGTGACCCACAGATGGCAACAAAAAAATTGTTTTCTTAGATGATTTGATGCAGGAGGATGAGATTTACATTTGTAATTTAAGGAGAATGATCGAGCCCTCCTGCAAGTGCAATGATGTGGAAAATTGTGGTATAACAAATGCCCCCTAATGAGTGAGGTCATAAGGAAAAATGATGGCTGAAATAAATTATAGTTTTGAGAGGCGAGGATGCAATGAAGTAGATCCAATGAAAGTTCCTGAACAATTGATACAAGAACAAAAAATGTCAGTAGATATCAAGTAAGAGTATTCTTTTCCCAAGTCAAGCATACCCATGCCCAAGAGTGATGTAAGCATGGCCGCCAAATCAAGTACACTGTGGATCCATGACATATATGAAAGTATGACTGATGTCCATGGCCATGAAAAATACATGGTGGATCCATGTGATATATAAAATAGCAATCATGGCCACAAGGAATACACAATGGATCCATGAAAAAAGTAGATCATATCCACGAATGGATACATAGTGGAGCTATGTCTCAAAATAAAAATCAGAGGATATATGGAACCAATGGAATGAACAAGTCGATCCTATTCAAGTACTAATGTTTGAGGGGTGGTACAATATGTTGGGTAGGAGCACAAAATATGCGACACTAGTACTCCACCCAAAGTCTTCAAAATGATTTTTTGAGGTAAAAATCTACACCATGTGAATATATGTGTTTGGGTCGAACATAGTGAGACACCATTTGATTACTGATCATTGATGTATACCGTTAAAAAATGTGAGACGACCCATCGATGATGATAATGAGAGTCAAGGTACCATGGTACAATCTAAAAAGTGTGAATAAATGAGTTGGTGTTAAACACCTGGTAGAATCTATCAAGTAGGGGAAATTGATGTATTCCCATTATCAATAATGACAGATGCTGCCATTGATGACTACAAGCCCCAAGGTACCAAACACGTCTCTAGATCCTTGTCCCAGAGAAAGATGTTTTGAAGTCGATAGGAAGAGATCTGCTAGAAGGAAGGAATTAAGGCATCCTCCATCGTCCAACACGAGGGGTAGCAGAAGGCCAAATATTTGGAAGGAATCAGATGAATAGGTTGTAAGGACCACACTGAGGTACAACTCTAGCATGCACCGAATGCAATAACACATGATAGAGACTCTCTAAATAGTATCCAATAATGGAGACTTGACAAATATGAGGAATCCACCAACGGGATCAGATGGAAACCAAGGTACCACACGAATCCCCATGTGTGATGATTGTTGTTGAAATCAAACACAAGGAAAACTGCCCAGTCAATGAATAATGATGCTTTATCATCTGCTGAGCACAAGGTCACCAATCAATGATGGGAATAGGACCAGGTTGAAACTCTAGTTCATACTCTCAGAGCAATGTGTCAGAGTCGATAAGAGCAGACCCACCGACAAGAATTCAATGGGGACCTTCTATACTAGCACGCGTGAGATACAATGATACTTGTGATGATCAGATGTGCTTGACTAACATGGGAAGGTTGACTTGAAAGGACCGAGACTTTATGCAGAATGGTTGACTCGGGATGAAACTTCCCTTGAACAAAAACACAACAAATTATGTGACTAAGGTAGCATGGATTATAAACTGGGATACATTCGTGATACATGAGGAATCAACAAATGCTCCATTTGGTTTTAAGAATAACCAAACAAAGGAGATTATGCTACAAGATGAGAAAAAGTCTCCTAAATCCATACTAAACCTCAAAATATTGAGACATTGGCTCAAAGATTGTGCTTTGTTCAAGGCATACAATATTGTTGCTAACAAAAGA
>JZKD02S1673787.1:16338-26877 GCA_000966675.3 Picea glauca | reverse complement strand
AGACTTGGGCATTGATGGGAAAACCTAGATTGATTTACTCTTCTATCAGGCTCAAAATGGCTAATCAGCAGGCGATGAGCCCCTTTGAAAGACTAGAGCATGTTCATGTAGACATCGATGGGATAAGGACATTTGCAGATTTCAAAGTGATTGAAATTGTTGATGATAGCTATCCCTATCCTGCGCTGTTAGGAATTGATTGGGCTTTCAACAATTCGATTTTTGTTGACCTAAAGAAGAGAAGAATGACATTTGAGGGTAATGGCCTTAAAGTAATCGCACCTCTGGAACTGGATGAAGGTCGCAGATACACAAAAACTATCGGGGAAGAAGACCGTGCCTATGATTTAGAGAACATTTACAAGCTGACATCAAGACAACATGATTACATTAATCCTATAACATATGGAAATATCAGTTGGCGAAGTGAAAGTGCATGTTCATCAGATTCATAGGAAGCATTGGAAAATTGGTAGAACAAAATGTACGAAGTCTCCATAAGGAGATGTGCTAGACTGACCGGATCATTTCCCTGGATCAGCACAAAAGTACGTAATCTTCCAACATTTGATGGTTTAAATCATTTAGAGACATTTCTAGCTGAATTTGAGAAAATGGTACCAGTACAACAGAGGCTGTTGGCACTGGATGAGGAATTGAAATCCACACCATCTAGATGGCGGGGATCACATAAGAGGAACATCGCGGAGTGGACACACTGTCACACCTTATTGACAATGCACTTTTCAGACCAAGCAGAAGGATGCAAAGTTCATTAAACAGGACAAAGTTGTCCTAAGTACCACATGCGAAGTTGTGAGGAAGCCTGGAGAAACATCCCTAAGGAACAGTGGGTGCATAAGTTCATTAACACCTTGGATACTACACCTATCAAATGGTATCTTCAAGCATAACTCCGCCTCATCACTACAGACTGGTATGGAATGACTCAGAACATTATAGCTACATTTTTATTTGAGAGTCAGTACCCTACAGTAGTTCATGCTTTACAAATTTTAAGACAAAAGGTCTTTGAGGAGGCACCTAACCTCCCTTTTACCCAAGAAGGAGATGAATGGACTATGCATCTTCAATAGTTACATGGATGTTATAATATCAATGCTGATGAGGATGATGACCCTAGAGATGTAAACATTACAAAAACTGAAGGTCACATAGACATAAAAGGACCAGGGATTGAAATACCTTTTAAGAAAGTTAATATTGGAACAGAGAAAAAACCTAAATTAGCAAATGTGGGAGACTATTGGGATGATGCTACTATTAGCAAGATCATAGATCTATTGCATTAATATCAAAACTTGTTTCCAACAAAGTTCACATACATGAAGGGCATTAAATGACCCATGGGAGAAATGAAGACCCCCTTGAGACTAGGTGCAAGACCTATCAAGAAGAGACCTTACAGACTGAATCCTAAATATAAGAAGAAAGTTGGGATTGAATTGGATAGAATGTTGGAAGCAGGAATCATAGAACCCGTTGAAGAATATGAATGGATTAGCCCTATGGTGGTCCAAGATAAGAAGAAAGGAGAAATATAATTTGTGTAGATTTAAGGAAACTGGAGGATGCATGCCTACATGATCTATTCCCTACACCCTTTACCAATGAAGCTCTAGATAATGTAGGAGGAAAAGAGGTCTACTCATTCACATATAGATTTTTAGGTTATCACTAGAGCAATATTTCTAAGGAATATCGAAATAAGACCACATTTGCAACATAATGGGGTTATTTTAAATACACAGTGATGCCCTTTGTCTTGAAGAATGCACCAACCATATTTTCCAGGGTGGTGGTCGAAGCATTTAAGAACTTCTTACACAAGTTCTTGGAAGATTATTTTGATGATTGGACCGTATTTAGCCTACTTAAAGACTACATTGAATGTTTGAGATTGATGTTAAATAAGTGCAGGCAATGTTAGATTGCCTTGAATTTAAAAAAAATGTATTTTCTTTTCACCCTTTGGAGTGTTGCTAGGACACATTGTGTGTAAGCAAGGATTGTTGGTGGATCCTTCCAAGATTGCCATCATTGTTGATCTACCTCCTCCCACTTCAGTTAGACAATTGCACACTGCATTGGGGTACATAAGATACTATAGGAAGTTTATTAATGGTTATGCATAGATAACAAAACCCATGGAGAAGCTATTAAAGAAATATAGTAAGTTCCAATGGACAGAAGAATGTCAGCAGAGCTTCGACACACTAAAGCATAAAATGGTCATTGTGCCAATCTTGGTTTTTCTAGACTGGAGTAAGGAGTTCAATGTCCATGTCGATGCTTTGTCCATTGCATTAGGAGAAGTTTTAGCACAGCCGGGTGCAAAATACAACCTTTGCAACCAGGAATCTTTCTACAGCTGAAAGGAACTATACTACAACTGAAAGAGAAGGATTTGATATGGTATACGTGCTACAAAAATTTAGACACTATTTTCTGGGAGGAAATTTTAAGATGTTCACTGATCACTCTGCATTAAAGTACTTAGTCAACAAGCCAATGTTGGGGGGAAGAATATGTAGATGGCTACTACTATTCCAAGAACATGACTTTGAGATTGTGGTTAATCCAGGAAGAATGAATAAAGGACTTGACCACTTATCTAGGTTGGAACATGGGCATGAACCTACTATTCTGGAGGATACACTACCAGATGCAGAGTTGTTGGCCATCAGAAAAGTAGATGATCACTTCGCCGAGATATTTTAGTTCATGTCCACCCGAATGGCACCTCGCGAGTACACAGTCATTCAGAAGAAATAACTGGTAGTTCGGGCATCCGAATTTCAACTTATAGCTGGACAATTGTATAAGATGGGATCAAATGAGATCTTGAGGAGATGTGTTATGGAGGGAAAAATACCATTGATTCTTGCAAAAGCACATGAAGGCATCGCAGGAGGACATTATGCAGGGAAATCAACAACGCAGAAGGTTCTCAGAGCTGGCCTCTGGTGGCCTACTTTACATAAAGATGCTAAGGAATACTACAGAGCCTATGATGTATGTCAAAGAGTAGGAAAGATGTCTAGAAGGGATGATATGCCTTTGGCACTGAAATTAACATTACAAGTATTCGATAAGTGGGCCATTGACTTTGTGGGACCTATTATCCCACTAGGAAGGTGCACAGGAGCTAGATACATTATCACTGTGGCAGAGTATTTGAATTGATGGGCAGAAGCAAGAGAAGTTAAGGACTATAGTGCAGCTACAACTATGTAGTTCATATATTATAACCAGGTTTGGATGCCCAAAGATCCTCATGAGTGATCAAGGAACACACTTCATCAACAAAACTATTGAAGCCTTGAATCAGGAATTTGAAGTTCATCATCAGAAGAGCACTCCATACCACCCACAAGCGATTGGTACAATCGAAGCCTTCAATAAGATCTTGGAGACAACACTGATGAATATTTCTAGTGTAAACATAGATGATTGGGATTTGAGAGTACCAATAGTATTGTGGGCTTATCGAACTACTTGCAAGATGCTGACATCGCATACCCCATTTAAGTTGGTATATGGCTTGGAAGCAGTGGTACCTATGGAATACTTGGTTCCTAGTTTAAGAATTGCAACATTTACAGGTATGGATGACATAGGCGTTGTTCAAGACAAGCTTGCACAATTACTAGAACTAGAGGAAGACAGGTTCATTGCAGGATTTCATCAGCAGGTACATAAAGAAAGGGAAAAGGCTTATCATGACAGACATGTCAAGAGGAAGGAATTCAAGAAAGGAGATTTGGTATTGTTAATTGATAGCAAGTTCATGAAGCATCCATGGAAGTTCAAGACACATTGGCTAGGGCCATTTGAGATTTCCTATGTTACATAAGAAGGAGCTGCATAGTTGAATACCCTTAATGGAGAATGGAAAGAAGGTTTGGTAAATGGGAGCCAGTTGAAAGTGTATTACGACACCCAACTGCCTCGCAACTCTCAGTAAAAGCATAAGGAAGAAGGGTCTAGGTACCAGGTGTAGTTGAAACTGGGTACCAGACATAGAAAAGGAATTCTGCACAAACATGGGAAGGGACAAAGCAGAAAGCATAGGCTGCTCCGTTCAGTTTGCAGTCGAAGTGATACAAAAGGTTCAATATTTTAGTGACTCGAGACGAGTCACATGCGAGTGTTGGGGGCTTGTTGGCCCTTGTTTATGTAAGGAAGTGAATATTAAGGAAGAAAAATGAAGTACACACTACGTGGAAGGAACATAAACTGAGGAGGGGTCGAAGTAGTTAAAGAAGCATAAAAGAAGGAGCAAAGTAAAGGAAAATATATCCGTTGGAAGAGAAGATCGGGGAAGACAAAGCAACAAAGAAGAGGGATCGTGGACAAATCAATAAGTGGGAAAATATATCAACGAGTGCTTTGGAGCATCGCATGGAAGAGGAGGAAGGACAGGCTAACGAAGCCCTGAAAGAACGGGTCAAGTTGACCTAGGGTTTTGGATATAGGGTTTTGACACCTAGAATTTTTCCATGTAATGTATAAATAAAGGTCTAGAAGACCTGGGAGCGTGGGTTCTAAGTTGGTTCGTTGATACCATGGTTTTTGTTGTGAATTGTTGATTATTGTTGTAGAGAACAATATTGAAACTATGTTGTAAGATCTTCATCTGGGTGCGAAGATCAATCTTGTAGCTGGGTGTGCAGGGAGGGAAAAAGAAGAAGAGAAAGAGAGAGAAATATGCAATCTAAGTGCACAAATAGAACTATATTTTTCCATTTAATATATCAAGAAACATAGTTCTGTGGACGTAGCCCTAAGGAGAGGGTGAACCACGTATATCTTGTTGTTATTTGTGATTGATGTTGGGTTATTTTCCATTAATATACTGTTATTGCATCATTGTGTTAGATCAGAGATATAACTTGCAAAGTAGGCTTAAGAGAAGAAAGAATAACTAGATTTCTGTGTGTTGTTGTCCTCGATCCACTTTGCATTTCCTCTAGTTGCAGACACCTGTGTCCTACAACCCCCTATTGATACTTCACGATACTCTCTTCAGAATAGTTAAATAGACCCCTTGAACGATACTCTCCAGGGATGATTTTAGGGGCTAAATTTCGCTCATGGGATAATTTTCCATGGTTTTTCCAAAAACAAGATTCGCTATTTTAAAAATGATTCGCCCAAATTCTATAGGATAAAATTATTTTACCTTAAAAATCGCCAAAATTTTATAAAAACTATATAAAATACTTAGAAATTTGAATATTTTTCAAAAAATATCGCCAAACATTTATAGTTTACATATGAAGGATTAGTAAGATTCGCCAAGGTTTCTACATTTTAAAATAAATTTCCATCCTTAAAATTATCCCTGATACTCTCTTTCATTTTATTATTTACTGTTGACTGATTCTGGATAAATAGAAAATTATGAAGAGGCAATGTAGGTAGACACTAACAAGAAGTGGGAGCAAATGCATGAAAGAGGAAATGGATTCCTTGGTAAATAAATAGACTTGGGACTTGTTTCAGTTGTTTGCAGGAAAAAGAGCATTACAAAATAAACGGGTTTATAGGTTGAAGGAATTTAATATAGTTACTAATAAACTAAGTTATGTAAAAGTGGACTTTGATGATGAGGTTAGGTCTCCTCTAATCCTATGCTCATTACCAAAAAGTTGGAATGTCTTGGTCATGGCTATAAGTAACTCTATATCTGGTTCAAACACTCTAAAATGTTATGATGTTATTGGTGTTATCCTTAGAGTGGAAATGTGATGGAAACACACAGGCGAGACATCAGGTAATGAATTGAACATGGAGAACAAGGGAAGACAAAAGGATAGATGAAAGGGCTCAGGGAACTGTGGGAATTTAGGAAGGGAAGATCCAAATCTAGACTAGGAAATATAGAGTGATGGAATTGTGGGAAGAAAGGACATCTAAAGAAAGACTGCAAAGCTACAAAGAAACAAAGATATCGACAACAAGAGAAAAATCATGAAGCAATTGTAACATGTGATGTGTTACAAGATGCTTTGATTCTTTCTGTAGATAATATTTCTGAGTCTTGGGTAGTAGATTCAGGTGATTCATTTCATGCCACACTCCATAAGAAACATTTTCAAGATTAACTTCAAGGTGATTTTGGACAGGTTCATTTGGGTGATGATGCACCATGCAAAATTGTTGGAATGAGAAATGTATAAATAAAGCAACAAAATGGAAACCAATAGTTGTTGAAAGAGGTAAGACATGTTCCATATCTAAGAAACAATATAATTTCAACATGGCAGTTGGAAAGTGATGGTTGTATATCCTAAGATATGGTAATACTGAATCTTCTATATCTTTAGCTTTAAAGGAGTGGATACAACACTGTGTCATCATAGGCTTGGAAACATGAGTGTGAAGGGGATGCAAATAATTCACAAAATAAATTTGTTTCCAGATATTAAACAAATTGATTTGGATTTCTATGAGCACCGTGTTTATGGAAAACAAAAGAGTGTCAAAAAGTAAAATAAGAGTGAAAGGTTAGATCTTGTGCATGCATATGTATGGGGACCAACTCAGGTATCATCTCTTGGTGGTTCTCATTATTAGGTTACTTTTATTGATGATGCAACTAGAAAAACTTGGGTTTATTACATTCGACAAAAATATGATGTTTTTGGATCTTTTAAGAAATGGAAAGCTTTGGTTGAGAATGAGACAGGAAAATCATTGAAGGGTCTCAGATAAGATAATGGAGGTGAATATTGTAGCAATGAGTCTGATGATTAATGTTCATACCATGGTGTTGGCCCTTGGTTATGTAAGGAAGTGAAGATTAAAGAAGAAAAGAGAAGTATGAACTGTGTGGAAGGAACATAAACCGAGGAGGGGTCGAAGTGGTTAAAGAAGCATAAAAGAAGGAGTGAAGTAAAGGAAAAACTATCAGTTGGAAGAGAAGATCGGGGAAGACAAAGAAACAAAGAAGAGGGATCGTGGAAAACTCAAAAAGTGGGAAAAGAAATCAATGAGTGCTTTGGAGCACCGCGCAGAAAAGGAGGAAGGACAGGCTAACGATGCCCTGAAAGCACGTGTCAAGTTGACCTAGGGTTTAAGCACCTAGGTTTTTGGATATAGGGTTTTGACACCAAGAATATTTCCATTTAATGTATAAATAAAGGTCTAGAAGACCTGGGAGCGTGGGTTCTAAGTTGGTTCATTGATACCATGGTTGTTGTTGTGCATTGTTGATTATTTTTGTAGAGAACAATATTGAGACTGTGTTGTAAGATCTTCAGTTGGGTGCGAAGATCAACCCTGCAGCTAGGTGCGCAGGGAGGGAAGAAGAAGAAGAGAAAGAGAGAGAAATATGCAAGCTAGGTGCGCATATATCACTGTTTGTTTCCATTTAATATATCAAGAAACATAGTTCTATGGACATAAACCTAGGGAGAGAGTGAACCACATATATCTTGTTTTTATTTGTGATTGATGTCGTGTTATTTGTCGTTTGATATATTGTTATTACATCATTATGTTAGATCAGAGATATAACTTGCGAAGTAGGCTTAAGAGAAGTAAAGAATAACTAGATTTATGTGTGTTGTTGTCTTAGATCCACTTTGCATTTCCTCTGGTTGTAGACACCTGTGTCTTGCAACCCCTTATTGCTACTTCAGGTAAGACTACATTTGCTTCGCAGGTGTTTCCAAAAGGGCCAATAGTTAGGGCTTGTTGGTGCGCTGTAAGAGTTGAACCTTGGGTCTGCCCCTATGCCAACACATCAGATTCGTAGAGAGAATACATTTCCATGAACAACATAAGAAAATGGTGTGTCAGAAAGGATGAAAAAGACAATCATGGAGCGTGCAAGGAGTATGCAATTGCTTGCAGGGTTTTCCTTATAATTTTGGGCAGATGTTGTAGATACCACTGTTTAATTTATAAATATAGGACCTTCAAATTCTTTGGATGGCAACATTACAAAGGAGGAATAGATAGGTAAAAAGGTAAACTATTCATTTCTGAAGACTTTTGGTTGTGAAGCATTTGTCCACATTGATAAAGAAAATAGAACAAAGCTTGAAAAAAAATTGAAGAAGTGTACCTTTATTGGATATGGTGTTAATGATTTTGGTTATCGCTTGTGGAATTATGAAAATTACAAAATCATTAGGAGTAGATATTTCATATTCAAAGAGAAGGTAATGTACAAAGATCAATTGTGGGGAAAGAAATAGGAAAAAAAACCCATAATACATAGTGCTTGATGATATCACTAAAAAAGAAACTCCAAATGTACCAGAAAATCAAAATGTAAAACAACATGAGCAACATGTATCTTAAACTCCTACAAGTGTTGTTAAAATATATATCATGTTAAATAGACCCCTTGAACGATACTCTCTTTCATTGTATTATTTACTGTTGATTGATTCTAGATAACCAAAAAGTTATGAAGAGGAAATGCAGGTAGACACTAAAAAGAAGTGGGAGCAAAGGCATGAAAGAGGAAATGGATTCCTTGGTAAATAAGTAGACTTGGGACTTGTTTCAGTTGCTTGTAGGAAAAAGAACATTGCAGAATAAATGGGTTTACAGGTTGAAGGAAGAATATGGAGGCAATAAGCGGTACAAGGATAGACTTCTTGTAAATGGGTTTGCACAGAGGAAAGGTATATATGTTGATGAAATATTTTCTCCTATTGTTAAAATGACTTCAATAAGGACTATTTTAAGTTTTGTGGTAGTAGAATATTTGAATATTGAACAATTATATGTAAAACCAACTTTTCTCCATGGGGATTTGGGGGAAGATATTTATATGCAACAACCACATGGGTGTGAGGTCAAAGGAAAGGAGAATTTGGTATGCAGGTTGAAGAGGAGCTTGTATGGCCTAAATCAAGCTCCAAGGAAATGGTATTTGATGTTTGGTAGGTTTATGACTGAGCAAGGTTATATTAGATGTCATTCTGATCACTGTGTTTATTTTAAAAGGATAGAAAATGGAAGCTATATTATCTTACTATTGTATGTAGATGAGATGCTTGTTACAGGGTCTAACATGCAAGATATAAATGTGCTAAAATAACATTAGCTAATTCATTTGCAAAGAAGGATTTGGGTGCTGCAAATAAAATCCTTGGTATGACAATAACAAGAGACAAGAAAAATTGAAAATTGACATTGTCTCATGGTGAGTACATAGAGAAGGTATTGGAGAGGTTTAGAATGAAGAATGCAAAACTAGGTAGTACACCTTTAGCCAACCATTTCAAATTAACCAAGGAAGTGCATCCCAAGACACATGATTAGATAGAATACATGTCCATGGTACCTTATTGATGTATGTTATGGTGTGCACACGACTAGATATTGCACATGCAGTGGGAGTTGTGAGTGGGTATATGAACAATCGAGGTAAAGAACATTGGGAGGCAGTAAAGTGGATTCTCAAGTATTTGAGAGGTACTAGTACTCATGCATTATGTTTTAGAGGTTCAAACACTATTCTACAGGGATATGTTGATTTAGATATGACAGGTAATAAATATAGCATGAGGAGCACCACAAGGTTTTTTTTTACTGTAAGTGGAACAACAATAAGTTGGATATAAAAACTACAAAAGGTTGTTTCACTTTCAACAATGGAAGCAGAGTATGTTGTTGCTACAGAGGCTAGTAAAGAGATGATTTGGTTATAGAGGTTTATGGAGGAATCGGGAAAGAATAAGAAGAATAGCATGTTGTATTGTGAAAGTGAGAGTGCCATTCATATTGCAAATAACTCAACATTTTATTCTAAGACTAAGCATATACATATCAGGTACCATTTCATACGATCCATCTTGGAATATGGACATTTGAAGTTGGAAAAGATACATACTAGCCAAAATCCTACAGACATGTTAAAAAAGGTAGTAACCAGGGAGAAACTGAGTTCCTGCTTGATTTTATTTGGTACTCAAGCATGAAGGTGAAGATGAGAAATTTTCCAGGTCCAAGGTGGATCATAGTCCAACAGGTACAACAACAATGGATTTATTGTGATGAGTCTCCAAGTGGGAGATTGTTGGTGTTGGAGCCTGATTATCTTCCCGATTCAGAGGTTTGTTTCAACTGTGTTTGGATCCCATTTCTTGAAGGGGGGGTGTGGGGGCGATTTCCCCCCAAATATTTTCGTTAAGGGGGTCCAGGGGGGGTGGAAGTGGAAAAAATTAATGGAGCCCTTGAAGCAAAGTTTTGGGAAAATTTGCCTTGTAAAATATTGTAATTTCGTAGTCAATCTGGACCATTCATTATAAGGTTGCATATATGATGGTAGAAGTTGTGTTAGGGATTTTTTTCCCTAGAATACAACCCTCTTTTATGTATGAGGGAATTTTATTGTGGTGAGTGATAGCAAATATTGTATTTTAAGAGAGGAGACTGTGAGAGAAAGAAGAGGAAGTTACATCAAGTGTGATGTAAGTTGCATCCCTTCATTTTGTTGGATAATAAGAAGGAAGGACCTGGAAATTTTTCTGGTGGACTTAGCCCACACTG
>JZKD02S1673787.1:0-16328 GCA_000966675.3 Picea glauca | reverse complement strand
TTTATGTATGAGGGAATTGTATTGCGGTGAGTGATAGAAAATATTGTATTCTGAGAGAGGAGATCGTGAGACAAATAAGAGGAAGTTACAACAGGTGTGGTGTAGGTTGTATCCCTTCATTTTGCTGGATAATAAGAAGGAAAGACTTGAAAATTTCTCTGGTGGACGTAGCCCACATTGGGTGAACTATGTATATCCATGTATCTGTTGTATTGTTTATATTTTGTGTTTTATTTCTGCATTTGTTTTATTTTATTGCTTCACGATCCCGTTTTTCTAACAACTAGTATCATAGTGAAAGGTAACTCACAGGAAAATAGGGTTCCTAGTTCGAGTGGGAGCAATGGAGGAAGATGGAAATTTTAAGATCGAGAAATTTAACGGCCAAAACTACTAGCTATGTAATATGCAAATGGAATATTGTTTATATAAAAAGGATTTATTCCTACCATTGGACATAATAAGAAAGAATTCGATGGACATGAAGGATGAATAATGGGAGGTTCTTGACAGAAAGGAACTAGGAATGATATGGCTATGCTTGGCAGTGTCGGTGGATTTCAATGTTTCAAAATAAAATACAACAAAGGATCTGACGAAGGCATTGGATAAACTATATGAAAAATCCTCAGCCTCAAATATGGTATTTATAATGAAGCAATTATTTAATATGAAGATGCCAGAAGGTGGGTCTATTACCGATCATTTAAATGAATTTAATACAGTTACTAATCAACTAAGTTATGTAAAAGTGGACTTTTATGATGAGGTTAGGGCTCTTCTAATCCTATGCTCATTACCAAAAATATGGAATGGCTTGGTCATGGATAAAAGTAACTCTATATCTGGTTCAAACACTCTAAAATGTTATGATATTGTTGGTGTTATCCTTAGCGAGGAAATGTGTCAGAAACGCATAGGTGATACATCAGGTAATGAATTAAACATGGAGAACAAGGGAAGAAAAAATGATAGATGAAAGGGCTCAGGGAACTATGGGAATTTAGGAAGGGAAGATCCAAATACAGACTAGGAAAGATAGAGTGATGGAATTGTGGGAAGAAAGGACATATGAAGAAAGACTGCAAATCTACAAAGAAACAAAGATATGGACAACATGAGAAAAATTAGGAAGCAAATGTAACAGGTGATGTGTTACAAGATGCTTTGATTCTTTATGTAGATAATATTTCCGAGTCTTGGGTAGTATATTCAGGTGATTCATTTCATGCCACACTCCATAAGAAACATTTTCAAGATTATGTTCAAGGTGATTTTGGACAGGTTCATTTGGGTGATGATGCACCATGAAAAATTGTTGGAATGGGAATGTACAAATAAAGAAATAGAATGGAAATCAATGGTTGTTGAAAGAGGTAAGACATGTTCCAGATTAAGAAACGATATAATTTCAACATGAAAGTTCGAAAGTGATGGTTGTATATCCTAATGATCTAGTAATACTGAATATTCTATATCTTTAGCTTTAAATGAGTGGATACAACACCGTGTCATCATAGGCTTGGAAACATGAGTGAGAAGGTGATGTAAATAATTCACAAAATAAATTTGTTTCCAGATATTAAACAAATTGATTTGGATTTCTATGAGAACCATGTTTATGGAAAACAAAAGAGAGTCAAAAAGTAAAATAAGAGTGAAATGTTAGAGCTTGTGCATGCAAATGTATGGGGACCAACTCATGTATCATCTCTTGGTGGTTCTCATTATTATGTTACTTTTATTGATGATGCAACTAGAAAAACTTGGGTTTGTTACATTCGACAAAAATATGATGTTTTTGGCTCTTTTAAGAAATGGAAAGATTTGGTTGAGAATGAAACAGGAAAAAGGTTGAAGGGTCTTAGATAATATAATGGAGGTGAATATTATAGAAATGGGTTTGATGATTACTATTCATACCATGGTGTTGGCCCTTGGTTATGTAATGAAGTGAAGATCAAGGAAGAAAAGTGAAGTACGAACTGCATAGAAGGAACATAAACTGAGAAGGGATCAAAGTGGTTAAAGAAGAAGAAAATAAGGAGCGAAGTAAAGGAAAATATGTCCGTTGGAAGAGAAGACCGGGGAAGACAAAGAAACAAAGAAGAGGGATCGTGGACAAATCAACAAGTGGGAAAAGACATCAACGAGTGCTTTGGAGCACCACGTGGAAAAGGAGGAAGGACAGGCTGGCGAAGCCCTGAAAGCATGGGTCAAGTTGACCTAGGGTTTAAGCAACTAGGGTTTTGGATATAAGGTTTTGACACCTAGACTTTTTCCATTTAATGTATAAATAAAGGTCTAGAATACCTGGGAGCGTGGGTTCTAGGTTGGTTCGTTGATACAATGGTTGTTGTTGTGCATTATTGATTATTGTTGTAGAGAAAAATATTGAGACTGTTTTGTAAGATCTTTAGCTGGGTGCGAAGATCAACCTTGCAACTGGGTGCATAGGGAGGGAAGAAGAAGAGAAAGAGAGAGAAATATGCAAGCTAAGTGCACAAATATAACAATATGTTTCCATTTAATATATCAAGAAACATAGTTATGTGGACGTAGGCCTAGGGAGAGGGTGAACCATGTATATCTTGTTGTTCTTTGCGATTGATTTTGTGTTATTTGTCCTTTGATATACTATTATTGCATCATTGTGTTAAATCATAGATATAACTTGCGAAGTAGGCTTAAGAGAAGTAAATAATAACTAGATTGTTGTGTGTTGTTGTCTTGGATCCACTTTGCATTTCCTTTGGTTGTAGACACCTCTGTCTTGCAACCCCCTATTGCTACTTCAGGTGAGACTACATCTACTTCACAGGTTTTGCCAAAAGTAGTTAGGGCTTGTTGGTGTGTTGTAAGAGTTGAACCTCGGGTCTGCCCCTGTGCCAACAAATGGTTCCTTTGTCGGAACCAGGATCTGCTTGAGGGAATGTCAAGGTGGTTTCCATTGAAGACAAAAATTCAGAAGTGGATAGAAGAACAAGAAAAGGACTTCGCTGTAGCCTAGAACAAGAATCCTAGCATTAGTACAGAAGACTGTTTGGGAAGGTAAATCTTTATCGACATACACAAAATTTACTTTAGAGGAGTTCATAGGGAGTTATACAAGTGGTTAGCCAGACTAGCAGATACCTAGTTTGAGATCACATCTAGACCACTTGTGGTTTGGACAACGACGATGATTAAAAGGGTCAAGAGAGTTGATAACAATGTGTCTAGAGTGGTGGACCTCTAGTTTGATAGCACTATTGGAGGGTACATTACTGAGTTTTCCATTGACAGAGTCGAATCATATAGTCAAGGATATAGGTATTTCTTTAAGGGACCTAGAGGAAAGTTTCTACACTTTTTAAAGCTGACGATCAAGATGACATTGCATGAGAAGAATATCCTGAAGTTGTAGTGAAGATAATGTTCAAGAATTCAAACAACAATAGTGACACAGAGGCTGGACACATGCGCAATGGGAGACCGTTCAGAGAGGTTCCTCTTGCAAACCTATTTAAGAAAAACTACGGAGACGAGGGATTTTACAGTGGAGAAGAAGTAGATCTAACAGACGAAGAGTATTCAGAGTCCACAAGAATAGAGGAAGTAAAGACTGAAGAACCTCACCGAAGAGAACCAAAAACTTTAGGCACTGCACCTACTGTCGAAGTAAGTAACATCAATCCTCTTATTGTTTTAGAATCTTTAAGTAATCAGAGTAATCAAAGTAGTGAGAGAAATCAGAGTATTGTTACAAGCAATTTAGTACAATATACTCAGTCAATAAACCAAGGAAGATCTATGGAATATTATATGAGGTTACCCATATTCAGAGGGGATGGATCTGAAGATCCTAACCAACATTGGTTCCTATGCGAAGCTGTTTGGAGCATTAAGCAAGTCAACGAAGAAACTGTTAAGAGAGATGAATTTAGTACTACCTTGACGGATCACGCACTGAGCTGGTACATGAAGTTTTCTACAATGACTGCACAACCTAAACCGCTGAATGACATTAAGACTATGTTGAACATAGAATTAAAGAAACCTAAGTCAGAGTCACAATGTATTATAGATCTGAAAGAAATCGAGAAGAAGGTCATTGAACCTATTTGGGAGTTCGATAAGAGGTTTAAGACCCTGACATGCCACTTGACTTTTCAGATTACAGATGAACAAAATAAAGGATCGTTCTTTGCTTCCCTCCTGCCACATATCAGATTTCCTCTGATGCAACATAAAATCTCTTTGCAGGCTAAAGCTATGGACATTTCCATGAAATTAGAAGCAACCCCTATAGGAGAATCCAATCCCAGTATGAGTCAGCTATTCAATCAATTAACCAGTTTGTATTTACAAGTCGAAGATATGAAGAAAGATAAGGGAAAAGAGAAAAGAGAATATATCTAGTGTATCAGATGTAAATCAGAGGGCCATGACAAGGAGCACTATCCCCTATTTCATGAATACTTGGCTCTAGAGCACCTAGGCCTTTGAAGCAGGCTACTGTACCTTGGTGCGAGGTATGTAGAACTAGACATCGCCCTGGTGAATGTTATTATATGAAAAAATATGTCCAGACACCTACCAATATTTACTGCACATTCTGTAAGTCTATTGGACATGATGAGAAGGATTGTAGGGCTTATGATCTCATGCATGAAACATCAAGGGATACATATAGAATTCAAGGAGAAACACAACAAGAAGGAAACAATGCACAGTTCATCTCCCTAGGAAGAGGAAACTTCAATCCTCGTGGTGGATTGAGAGGAAGGGGATGAGGTGGAGGTATGGCCCGAGGTAGAGGTCATATTATCTATTATAACTGTGCACAACCATGAAATTTGGCAAGGGATTTTTAGAACCCTCGTACCACTTGCAACTATTGTAACTCATTTGATCATGTTATTGAATATTGTCCAGTATTGTTGGAAAAAATCCAAGAGAGGCGAGGAGGAAACCAACAAGTACAATTAATATCAACAAAACCTCGTGGTGAAGACCCCAGAGTCATTTTTATTACTAGAAGAGGCGTTGTTACAGGAGAAGACAAAGTGACTCTAGGAATACTGCAGAAGGATCAGGGATTAGAAGAGCTACAGAGAAGGCACAATTGTTTGACCCAAGGAGAGAGAGGCATACTTTTTAGGAATAAAGGAGAGAATTTGTAGAAGGACAAGCTTCTTCATCTAAGGCACAACCAGAAGTAAGGGAATGTGGAATGCCTCTGTAATTTGATTAGTCTTCTAGGAAAGGAAAAGACGTAAGAAATCTTATGGAATTCTTATGTACTTGCATTAATTTTATTAAGGATGAAAGAGCTGTACAAGAGCTACAATACTTGATAAGATAGTATGAGATAGGAGGGGTATATCCTCTGTTGAATAAAGCAGTACATCAAGTATCTAGAAAGAGAAGGACAAAAAAGGAATTACACCTTAGTGCTCAAATTGGAGACTATGATGTGGACTATGTGGTCCTCGACTTAGGATCGAAAGTCAATGTTATGACGAAGCAGACTTGGGCACTGATGGGAAAACCTAGACTGATTTACTCTTCTATCAGGCTCAGAATGGCTAATCAGTAGGTGGTGAGCCCCTTTGGAAGACTAGAGCATGTTCCTGTAGACATTGATGGGATAAGGACATTTGTAGATTTCAAAGTGATGGAAATTGTTGATGATAGCTATCCCTATCCTGCACTGTTAGGAATTGATTGGGATTTCAACAATTCAATTGTTGTTGAACTAAAGAAGAGAAGAATGACATTTGAGGGTAATGGCCTTAAAGTAATTGCACCTCTGGACCTGGATGAAGGTTGCATATACACAGAACCTATCGGGGAAGAAGACTGTGCCTATGATTTAGAGAACATTTACAAGCTGACATCAAGACAACATGATTACGTTAATCCTACAACAGACGAAAATCTCAGTTGGCGAAGTGAAAGTGCATGTTCATCAGATTCAGAGGAAGCATTGGAAAATTGGTTGAACAAAATGTACAAAGTCTCCATAAGGAGATGTGCTAGACTGACCAGAGCAGTTTGCTGGATCAACACAAAAGTACGTAATCTTCCAACATTTGATGGTTTAAATCATTTAGAGACATTTCTAGCTGAATTTGAGAAAATGGTACCAGTACAACAGAGGTTGTTGGCACTAGATGAGGCATTGAAAGCCACACCAGCTAGATGGTGGGGATCACATAAGAGGAACATCGCGGAGTGGACACACTGTCACACCTTATTGACAGTGCGTTTTTCAGACCAAGAAGAAGGATGCAAAGTTCATTAAACGGGCCAGAGTTGTCCTAAGTACCACATGCAAAGTTGTGAGGAAGCCTAGAGCAACATCCCTAAGGAACAATGGGTGCAGAAGTTCATTAACACCTTGGATACTACACCTATCAAATGGTATATTCAAGCAGAACTCTGCCTCATCACTACAGACTGGTATGGAATGACTCAGAACTTTATAGCTACATTTTTATTTGAGAGTCAGTACCCTACAATAGTTCAGGCTTTACAAATTTTAAGACAAAAGGTCTTTAAGGAGGCACCTAACCTCCCTTTTACCCAAGAAGGAGATGAATGGACTGCACCTCTTCAACAGTTACAGGGATGTTATAATATCAATGTTGATGAGGATGATGACCCTAGAGATGTAAACATTACAAAAACTGAAGGTCACATAGACATAAAAGGACCAGGGATTGAAATACCTTTTAAGAAAGTTAATATTGGAACAGAGCAAAAACCTAAATTAGCAAATGTGGGAGACTATTGGGATGATGCTACTATTAGCAAGATCACAGATATATTGCATGAATATCAAAACTTGTTTCCAACCAAGTTCACATACATGAAGGGTATTAAACGACCCATGGGAGAAATGAAGATCCCCTTGAGACCAGGTGCAAGACCTATTAAGAAGAGACCTTACAGACTAAATCCTAAATATAAGAAGAAAGTTGGGATTGAATTGGATAGAATGCTGGAAGCATGAATCATAGAACCTATTGAAGAATATGAATGGATTATCCCTATGGTGGTCCAAGATAAGAAGACATGAGAAATAGAATTTGTGTAGATTTAAGGAAATTGGAGGATGCATGCCTACATGATCCATTCCCTACACCCTTTACCAATGAAGTTCTAGATAATGTAGGAGGAAAAGAGGTCTACTCATTCACAGATGGATTTTCAGGTTATCACCAGATCAATATTTCTAAGGAAGATCGACATAAGACCACATTTGCAACATAATGGGGTTCTTTTAAATACACAGTGATGCCCTTTGTCTTGAAGAATGCACCAACCATCTTTTCCAGGGTGGCGGTCAAAGCATTTAAGGACTTCTTACACAATTTCTTGGAAGATTATTTTGATGATTGGACCATATTTAGCCTACTTAAAGACCACATTGAATGTTTGAGATTGATGTTAGATAAGTGTAGGCAATGTCATATTGCCTTGAATTAAAAAAAATGTATTTTCTTTTCACCCTTTGGAGTGTTTCTAGGACACATTGTGTGTAAGGAAGGATTGTTGGTGGATCCTTCCAAGATTGCCATCATTGTTGATCTACCTCCTCCCACTTCAGTTAGACAGCTGCACACTACATTGGGGCACATAAGATACTATAGGAAGTTTATTAATGGGTATGCATAGATAACAAAACTCATGGAGAATCTATTAAAGAAATATAGTAAGTTCCAATGGACAGAAGAATGTCAGCAGAGCTTCGACACACTAAAGCAGAAAATGGTCACTGTGCCAATCTTGGTTTTTCCAGACTGGAGTAAGGAGTTCAATGTCCATGTCGACGCTTCATCCATTACATTAGGAGAAGTTTTAGCACAGTCAGGTGCAAAATACAACCATTGCAACCAGGAAGCTTTCTACAGTTGAAAGGAACTATACTACAATTGAAAGAGAAGGATTGGCTATGGTATACGTGCTACAAAAATTTAGACACTATTTGCTGGGAGGAAATTTTAAGATGTTCACTGATCACTCTGCATTAAAGTACTTAGTCAACAAGACAATGTTGGGGGGAAGAATATGCAGATGGCTACTACTATTCCAAGAACATGACTTTGAGATTGTGGTTAATCCAGGAAGAATGAATAAAGGACCTGACCACTTATCTAGGTTGGAACATGGGGATGAACCTACTATTCTAGAGGATACACTACTAGATGCAGAGTTGTTGGCCATCAGAAAAGTAGATGATCACTTCGCCGAGATATTTCAGTTCCTGTCCACGCAAATGGCACCTTGCGAGTACACAGTCATTCAGAAGAAATAATCGGTATTTTACGCATCCGACTTTCAACTTATAGCTGGACAATTGTATAAGATGGGATCAGATGAGATCTTGAGGAGATGTGTTATGGAGGAAAAAAGACCACTGATTCTTGCAAAAGCACATGAAGGCATCGCAGGAGGACATTATGCAGGGAAATCAACAACGTAGAAGGTTCTCAGAGCTGGCCTCTGGTGGCCTACTTTACATAAAGATGCTAAGGAATACTACAGAGCCTATGATGTATGTCAAAGAGCAGGAAAGCCGTCTAGAAGGGATGAGATTCCTTTGGCACCGAAATTAGCATTACAAGTATTCGATAAGTGGACCATTGACTTTGTGGGACCTATTATCCCAACAGAAAGGCACATAGGAGCTAGATACATTATCACTGCGACAGAGTATTTGACCAGATGGGCAGAAGCAAGAGTAGTTAAGGACTATAGTGCAACTACAACTATGCAGTTCATATATTATAGCTAGGTTTGGATGCCCGAAGATCCTCATGAGTGATCAAGGAACACACTTCATCAACAAAACTATTGAAGCCTTGAATCAGGAATTTGAAGTTCATCATCAGAAGAGCACTCCATACCACCCACAAGAGATTGGTACAATTGAAGCCTTCAATAAGATCTTGGAGACAACACTGATGAAGATTTGTAGTGTGAACATAGATGATTGGGATTTGAGAGTACCAACAGTATTGTGGGCTTATCGAACTACTTGCAAGATGCTGACAACACATACCCCATTTAAGTTGGTATATGGCTTGGAAGCAGTGGTACCTATGGAATACTTGGTTCCTAGTTTAAGAATTGCAACATTTACAGGTATGGATGACACAGGCATTGTTCAAGACAGGCTTGTGCAGTTACTAGAACTAGAGGAAGATAGGTTCATTGCAGGATTTCATCAGCAGGTACATAAAGAAAGGGAAAAGGCTTATCATGACAGACACATCAGGAGGAAGGCATTCAAGCAAGGAGATTTGATATTGTTAATTGATAGCAAGTTCATGAAGCATCCATGGAAGTTCAAGACACATTGGCTAGGGACATTTGAGTTTTCCTATGTTACATAAGGAGGAGTTGTGCAGTTGAATACCCTTAATGGAGAATGGAAAGAAGGTTTGGTAAATGGGAGCCAGTTGAAATTGTATTACGACAACTAGCTACCTCGCAACTCTCAGTAAAAGCATAAGGAAGAAGGATCTAGGTACCAGGTGTAGTTGAAACTGGGTACCAGACACAGAAAAGGAATTCTGCACAAACATGGGAAAGGACAGAGAAGAAAGCATAGGCTGCTCCGTTTAGTTTGCAGTCGAAGTGATACAAAAGGTTCAATCTTTCAGTGACTCGAGACGAGTCACATGCGAGTGTTGGGGGCTTGTTGGCCCTTGCTTATGTAAGGAAGTGAAGATTAAGGAAGAAAAGTGAAGTACAAACTATGTGGAAGGAACATAAACTGAGGAGGGGTCGAAGTGGTTAAAGAAGCATAAAAGAAGGAGAAAAGTAAAGGAAAAGATATCTGTTGGAAGAGAATATCGGGGAAGACAAAGCAACAAAGAAGAGGGATCATGGACAAATCAATAAGTGGGAAAAGATATCAATGAGTGCTTTGGAGAATCACATGGAAAAGGAGGAAGGACAGGCTGGTGAATCCCTAAAAGCAGGGGTCAAGTTGACCTAGGGTTTAAGCACCTAGGGTTTTGGATCTAGGGTTTTGACACCTAGAATTTTTCCACGTAATGTATAAATAAAGGTCTAGAAGACCTGGGAGTGTGGGTTCTAAGTTGGTTCGTTGATACCATGGTTGTTGTTGTGAATTGTTGATTATTGTTGTAGAGAACAATATTGAAACTGTGTTGTAAGATCTTTAGCTGGGTGTGAAGATCAACCCTGTAGCTGGGTGTGCAGGGAGGGAAGAAGAAGAAGAGAAAGAGAGCGAAATATGCAATCTATGTGCGCAAATAGAACTGTATGTTTCCATTTAATATATCAAGAAACATAGTTCTGTGGATGTAGCCCTAGGGAGAGGGTGAACCACGTATATCTTGTTGTTCTTTGTGATTGATGTTGGGTTATTTTCCATCTAATATACTGTTATTGCATCATTGTGTTAGATCAGAGATATAACTTGCGAAGTAGGATTAAGAGAAGTAAAGAATAACTAGATTTATGTGTGTTGTTGTCCTGGATCCACTTTGCATTTCCTCTAGTTGCAGACACCTGTGTCCTACAACCCCCTATTTCTACTTCACGATACTCTCTTCAGAATAGTTAAATAGACCCCTTGAACGATACTCTCTTTCATTTTATTATTTACTGTTGACTGATTCTGGATAACTAGAAAGTTATGAAGAGGCAATGTAGGTAGACACTAAAAACAAGTGGGAGCAAAGGCATGAAAGAGGAAATGGATTCCTTGGTAAATAACTAGATTTGGGACTTGTTTCAGTTGCTTGCAGGAAAAAGAGCATTATAGAATAAATGGGTTTATAGGTTGAAGGAATTTAATATAGTTACTAATAAACTAAGTTATGTAAAAGTGGACTTTGATGATGAGGTTAGGGCTCTTCTAATCCTATGCTCATTATCAAAAAGTTGGAATGTCTTGGTCATGGATATAAGTAACTCTATATATGGTTCAAACACTCTAAAATGTTATGATGTTGTTGGTGTTATCCTTAGAGAGGAAATGTGACGGAAACGCACATGCGAGACATCAGGTAATGAATTGAACATGGAGAACAAGGGAAGACAAAAGGATAGATGAAAGGGCTCAGGGAACTGTGGGAATTTAGGAAGGGAAGATCCAAATCTAGACTAGGAAATATAGAGTGATGGAATTGTGGGAAGAAAGGACATCTAAAGAAAGACTGCAAAGCTACAAAGAAACAAAGATATCGACAACAAGAGAAAAATCATGAAGCAATTGTAACATGTGATGTGTTACAAGATGCTTTGATTCTTTCTGTAGATAATATTTCTGAGTCTTGGGTAGTAGATTCAGGTGATTCATTTCATGCCACACTCCATAAGAAACATTTTCAAGATTAACTTCAAGGTGATTTTGGACAGGTTCATTTGGGTGATGATGCACCATGCAAAATTGTTGGAATGAGAAATGTATAAATAAAGCAACAAAATGGAAACCAATAGTTGTTGAAAGAGGTAAGACATGTTCCATATCTAAGAAACAATATAATTTCAACATGGCAGTTGGAAAGTGATGGTTGTATATCCTAAGATATGGTAATACTGAATCTTCTATATCTTTAGCTTTAAAGGAGTGGATACAACACTGTGTCATCATAGGCTTGGAAACATGAGTGTGAAGGGGATGCAAATAATTCACAAAATAAATTTGTTTCCAGATATTAAACAAATTGATTTGGATTTCTATGAGCACCGTGTTTATGGAAAACAAAAGAGTGTCAAAAAGTAAAATAAGAGTGAAAGGTTAGATCTTGTGCATGCATATGTATGGGGACCAACTCAGGTATCATCTCTTGGTGGTTCTCATTATTAGGTTACTTTTATTGATGATGCAACTAGAAAAACTTGGGTTTATTACATTCGACAAAAATATGATGTTTTTGGATCTTTTAAGAAATGGAAAGCTTTGGTTGAGAATGAGACAGGAAAATCATTGAAGGGTCTCAGATAAGATAATGGAGGTGAATATTGTAGCAATGAGTCTGATGATTAATGTTCATACCATGGTGTTGGCCCTTGGTTATGTAAGGAAGTGAAGATTAAAGAAGAAAAGAGAAGTATGAACTGTGTGGAAGGAACATAAACCGAGGAGGGGTCGAAGTGGTTAAAGAAGCATAAAAGAAGGAGTGAAGTAAAGGAAAAACTATCAGTTGGAAGAGAAGATCGGGGAAGACAAAGAAACAAAGAAGAGGGATCGTGGAAAACTCAAAAAGTGGGAAAAGAAATCAATGAGTGCTTTGGAGCACCGCGCAGAAAAGGAGGAAGGACAGGCTAACGATGCCCTGAAAGCACGTGTCAAGTTGACCTAGGGTTTAAGCACCTAGGTTTTTGGATATAGGGTTTTGACACCAAGAATATTTCCATTTAATGTATAAATAAAGGTCTAGAAGACCTGGGAGCGTGGGTTCTAAGTTGGTTCATTGATACCATGGTTGTTGTTGTGCATTGTTGATTATTTTTGTAGAGAACAATATTGAGACTGTGTTGTAAGATCTTCAGTTGGGTGCGAAGATCAACCCTGCAGCTAGGTGCGCAGGGAGGGAAGAAGAAGAAGAGAAAGAGAGAGAAATATGCAAGCTAGGTGCGCATATATCACTGTTTGTTTCCATTTAATATATCAAGAAACATAGTTCTATGGACATAAACCTAGGGAGAGAGTGAACCACATATATCTTGTTTTTATTTGTGATTGATGTCGTGTTATTTGTCGTTTGATATATTGTTATTACATCATTATGTTAGATCAGAGATATAACTTGCGAAGTAGGCTTAAGAGAAGTAAAGAATAACTAGATTTATGTGTGTTGTTGTCTTAGATCCACTTTGCATTTCCTCTGGTTGTAGACACCTGTGTCTTGCAACCCCTTATTGCTACTTCAGGTAAGACTACATTTGCTTCGCAGGTGTTTCCAAAAGGGCCAATAGTTAGGGCTTGTTGGTGCGCTGTAAGAGTTGAACCTTGGGTCTGCCCCTATGCCAACACATCAGATTCGTAGAGAGAATACATTTCCATGAACAACATAAGAAAATGGTGTGTCAGAAAGGATGAAAAAGACAATCATGGAGCGTGCAAGGAGTATGCAATTGCTTGCAGGGTTTTCCTTATAATTTTGGGCAGATGTTGTAGATACCACTGTTTAATTTATAAATATAGGACCTTCAAATTCTTTGGATGGCAACATTACAAAGGAGGAATAGATAGGTAAAAAGGTAAACTATTCATTTCTGAAGACTTTTGGTTGTGAAGCATTTGTCCACATTGATAAAGAAAATAGAACAAAGCTTGAAAAAAAATTGAAGAAGTGTACCTTTATTGGATATGGTGTTAATGATTTTGGTTATCGCTTGTGGAATTATGAAAATTACAAAATCATTAGGAGTAGATATTTCATATTCAAAGAGAAGGTAATGTACAAAGATCAATTGTGGGGAAAGAAATAGGAAAAAAAACCCATAATACATAGTGCTTGATGATATCACTAAAAAAGAAACTCCAAATGTACCAGAAAATCAAAATGTAAAACAACATGAGCAACATGTATCTTAAACTCCTACAAGTGTTGTTAAAATATATATCATGTTAAATAGACCCCTTGAACGATACTCTCTTTCATTGTATTATTTACTGTTGATTGATTCTAGATAACCAAAAAGTTATGAAGAGGAAATGCAGGTAGACACTAAAAAGAAGTGGGAGCAAAGGCATGAAAGAGGAAATGGATTCCTTGGTAAATAAGTAGACTTGGGACTTGTTTCAGTTGCTTGTAGGAAAAAGAACATTGCAGAATAAATGGGTTTACAGGTTGAAGGAAGAATATGGAGGCAATAAGCGGTACAAGGATAGACTTCTTGTAAATGGGTTTGCACAGAGGAAAGGTATATATGTTGATGAAATATTTTCTCCTATTGTTAAAATGACTTCAATAAGGACTATTTTAAGTTTTGTGGTAGTAGAATATTTGAATATTGAACAATTATATGTAAAACCAACTTTTCTCCATGGGGATTTGGGGGAAGATATTTATATGCAACAACCACATGGGTGTGAGGTCAAAGGAAAGGAGAATTTGGTATGCAGGTTGAAGAGGAGCTTGTATGGCCTAAATCAAGCTCCAAGGAAATGGTATTTGATGTTTGGTAGGTTTATGACTGAGCAAGGTTATATTAGATGTCATTCTGATCACTGTGTTTATTTTAAAAGGATAGAAAATGGAAGCTATATTATCTTACTATTGTATGTAGATGAGATGCTTGTTACAGGGTCTAACATGCAAGATATAAATGTGCTAAAATAACATTAGCTAATTCATTTGCAAAGAAGGATTTGGGTGCTGCAAATAAAATCCTTGGTATGACAATAACAAGAGACAAGAAAAATTGAAAATTGACATTGTCTCATGGTGAGTACATAGAGAAGGTATTGGAGAGGTTTAGAATGAAGAATGCAAAACTAGGTAGTACACCTTTAGCCAACCATTTCAAATTAACCAAGGAAGTGCATCCCAAGACACATGATTAGATAGAATACATGTCCATGGTACCTTATTGATGTATGTTATGGTGTGCACACGACTAGATATTGCACATGCAGTGGGAGTTGTGAGTGGGTATATGAACAATCGAGGTAAAGAACATTGGGAGGCAGTAAAGTGGATTCTCAAGTATTTGAGAGGTACTAGTACTCATGCATTATGTTTTAGAGGTTCAAACACTATTCTACAGGGATATGTTGATTTAGATATGACAGGTAATAAATATAGCATGAGGAGCACCACAAGGTTTTTTTTTACTGTAAGTGGAACAACAATAAGTTGGATATAAAAACTACAAAAGGTTGTTTCACTTTCAACAATGGAAGCAGAGTATGTTGTTGCTACAGAGGCTAGTAAAGAGATGATTTGGTTATAGAGGTTTATGGAGGAATCGGGAAAGAATAAGAAGAATAGCATGTTGTATTGTGAAAGTGAGAGTGCCATTCATATTGCAAATAACTCAACATTTTATTCTAAGACTAAGCATATACATATCAGGTACCATTTCATACGATCCATCTTGGAATATGGACATTTGAAGTTGGAAAAGATACATACTAGCCAAAATCCTACAGACATGTTAAAAAAGGTAGTAACCAGGGAGAAACTGAGTTCCTGCTTGATTTTATTTGGTACTCAAGCATGAAGGTGAAGATGAGAAATTTTCCAGGTCCAAGGTGGATCATAGTCCAACAGGTACAACAACAATGGATTTATTGTGATGAGTCTCCAAGTGGGAGATTGTTGGTGTTGGAGCCTGATTATCTTCCCGATTCAGAGGTTTGTTTCAACTGTGTTTGGATCCCATTTCTTGAAGGGGGGGTGTGGGGGCGATTTCCCCCCAAATATTTTCGTTAAGGGGGTCCAGGGGGGGTGGAAGTGGAAAAAATTAATGGAGCCCTTGAAGCAAAGTTTTGGGAAAATTTGCCTTGTAAAATATTGTAATTTCGTAGTCAATCTGGACCATTCATTATAAGGTTGCATATATGATGGTAGAAGTTGTGTTAGGGATTTTTTTCCCTAGAATACAACCCTCTTTTATGTATGAGGGAATTTTATTGTGGTGAGTGATAGCAAATATTGTATTTTAAGAGAGGAGACTGTGAGAGAAAGAAGAGGAAGTTACATCAAGTGTGATGTAAGTTGCATCCCTTCATTTTGTTGGATAATAAGAAGGAAGGACCTGGAAATTTTTCTGGTGGACTTAGCCCACACTGGGTGAACCACATATATATGTGTCTCTATTGTATTGTGTATATTTTGTGTTTTATTTCCTCATTTGTTTATTTTATTTCTCCATGATCCTATTTTTCTAACAATCCCATGGGTAAGTTATCCAGAAAGAGATTGAGAAGAATTCATGAGGCTTCAATCCATAGAGATGGTGGGACTAAAAAATGCTTATGAGCCTACAAAAAAGGTTGGAGCATGGGTGTCAAAAAGGCCAGTAAGGTACTAACTAAGACACCCATGAAGAGGTAAGATCTACCTTCCATAAACAACACCTTTCAAGCAGCTTGAAGGTATGATGTTGAAAAATAATGGGGTGGATCCTATGGCATATATGTCAACGATACATATAAACACATTGTGTAGGTGGAAATGAACCTACCATATATGCCAGTAAATAACACAATACCTATTGAAGAATCCAAAGAAATGCCAACATAATTGGAATGTATGAGAGGGAGTCATGTGGGTAATGGATACAAAAATATTGAGAAGAATATATGCAACTTCAATGCAAAGTCATGGCGAGACTAAAAAAGACTC
>JZKD02S1673786.1:532445-554642 GCA_000966675.3 Picea glauca | reverse complement strand
GGGAATTCTAAAAATAAATGTAAGGAATTTTCTTCATTACTTCTACAAAGGATGGAAAAGATTTGACCTGATTTATTTCTATTTTTAAGTCTGTCCCAATTTAAAACCATCTTGTTGAGAACAAGACAAAGGAATAGAGTGCACTTTGGATATGCTTTAACCTTCTGTTGTAACTTCAATTCACTTTCTTAAATTGTGCATTGACGAGGGGATTCAAAGTGAAGACTCTTTAAAACCTCTTAATTCAACACCTAGTATCTTGTTATCTAGTGATTTCCTTACTGCATATCATATTAGTAGCTCACAAAACAAAAATAGGCTACTGAAATAGTCAAATCAAATAAATCTAGCAGAAGAAAAAATGGAAACCAAATCATGCACACATAAAAACCAACAATTTTGGGATGATACCCATGGAAAAACTCAAGAAAGAAAACCAGTGTTGGGAATGATTTTATTATTCTAAAATCATGGCTTCATAATAGGGATGATCGCTCATTGAGAGAAATACAATTGCAAACAAACCTAGAAAAGTGTGTGGCATTGTAAGACCCATGTATACACACTTTTTGAGGTATACATGATTGTTCCTTATGCACACCTATGTATACACACCTATTTACATTGGTGCCCATGTACACATATGGAAATACTATACGACAATCTTCGTATATGTAACTCTTTCCCATGGCTTCACCTAATTGAAACCCACTTGCGGTTGCCTTTATTATCTCTTCTCCTTGACCTGTATGATATTTGGATGGAATTCCTTATCCACTTATCCAAGATCTCCTTGAATAACAATCCTTCATGATCCAACCCTCTCTGTGTCGACTCTCTCAACACAACTCCTGTCAAGTGTCTTTCTCCTTCACCTTATGTCTTTCTTTTATAATATTGAGTTATAACCTAACCCTAATATCCAAAGTGATTGATAGTTGATATTAATTCTCACCTCACTTGTGATCAATGGCTAAGTTTAAATGTTAATTTTTAATATTTCCTTAAATAACTCAATTAATTCAAATAATTAATTAATAAAATAAAATAATTTAATAAGTCCTTTAACTAAAGCAAATTCAAGGATAGAAGGCTTTGAATGATTTCCATATGTATAAACACATAGACTTGTGTGAAAATACATGTCTGATACTACCACTAACATCAACACTCCCTCTTAGTGAGGAAGGTATTATGGACCACTCCAAGTTTGTCTCTGAAGAAGACAAACTTCCCTTTTACCAATGGTTTGGTTAGAATATCTGCAACCTGCTCATCCGTGGAAATATATTGAAGCTTCATTGCTCCCTTCTAGATCCTATCCTGAATGAAGTGGAATCTGATCTCAATATGCCTAGACATGTCATGGTATACTGGATTCTTAGAGAGTTTGATACAAATCTGATTATCACAGTATATCACTATATAATCCAACTTCTAATCAAATAATATTGTAAGAAATTTGCGAAGCTAAATGGATTCAAAACTACCCATCCTTGTTGCCATATACTCTGCCTTTGCTGAACTAAGTGCTAGAAAATTTTGCTTCCTACTGAACCAGGTAATCACTATTTATCCTAAGATTAAGCAGCGCCCGAGGTGATATTTTTTTCTACTACACTCCCTGCTTAATATGAGTATGTATATCCATGCAACTCCACTCCATATCCTCCAAGATACCTCAATCCATACTCCATTGTACCTCTCAAGTACCCGAGCACATGCTTCATTGCGATCCAATGCACCTGTTTTGGCTCCACCATGAACTAACTCAAGGTGTTCATAGAAAAACATATATCTGGATTGGTTTTGACCAAATACATCAAGGACCCTATTAGTCGCTTGTATATCCTAGGATCTACCAACTCTGAATCTAAAGTCACCACCTTCTTTAAATTGGTAACCATGGGTGTATTCATTGGTATACAATCCTCCATCTTGATTCTCCTCAAGATATATATTGCATACTTCTCTTGATCAGGGAAAATCTCACTTGATTCCTACCATACCTATAATCCCAAGAAATAATGCATCAAGCAAATGTCCTTCATCCCAAACTCACTAGATAAATCGGCTTTCCACCCTACAATAAGATCCTCTGCACCTGTGAGAAACAAATCATCAATGTACAAAACTAATATGAGTGGATTTTCCCCAATAAGTATGAAGCATAATTTAGGATCCACCTCACTCTTGGTAAAGCCCATACTCTACAAGTATCCATCAATCCTGGAATACAATGCCCTGGGTGCCTGTTTGAGTATGTATAAGGATTTCTTAAGCCTACACACACGAGAATCCATCCCATGCACCTTAAAGTCTCGAGGTGTCTCTATGTATACCTCCTCCTCAATTATCCCATTGAGAAAAGTTGTTTTCATATCCATTTGATGTATCCTCCACCTCATAACTAAAGAAATATAAATAACAACTCGAATAGAAACATACCTGATGAATGGAGAAAATGTCTTCTCTTAATCGACTCCCTCTTTCTAGGAGAACCCTCCCACAAAAAAAACTCGCTTTTAACTTCTCTATGCTACCATCTATCACACGTTTGATCTTATAGAGCCACTTGAAACTCAAACCTGACTTCCTCTCTGGTCTCAACACTATGTCCCAAACATCATTCCTCGTAATAGAGGTGTACTCATCTACCATGGCATCCTGCCATACCTGCTGATCTGTTGCTTCCTTAAAACTAGAAGGCTCAACATCAATGATGCTACTCATAAGTTCCATATAGTTCAAAAACTTCTTTGGAGGTCTACGCTCTATGAATTCACTCCTAGGAGCCTCACCAACATCCTTCAATGTCTGTAGTAGTCACCTTGTCTCTTGATAGGAATGGAAGGTGTTAACTCATCCTCCCCACTTGAAGTATGAATTGCTGAATACTTCTCATCCTCCAGATTCTGTGTCTTCTCGTCCTCTGTCACTTTTGATCACTCTTGAGATCTTCTAGATGCCAAGTTATCCTCAAACTTAACATCTATGCATACGAATTTCTTTCGCTGTGCTAGAATGAAGATCTTGTAAGCCTTTGAGGTCTCACTGTACCCAACAAATATACTTTTTTGTCCTGAAGGCTCAAGCTTCGTCCTCTTTTCCACAAGAACATGGATGTAGAATTGACAACCAAAGATCCTCAAATGACCAATCTCTGGCTTCACTCTTGAGAATGCCTCCTCTAGAGTATTGTCCCTCAATATCCTGTGAGATCTCTTGTTTTGCACATATATTGTTGTGTTACATGCCTCTGCCCAAAGAACCATAAGCAACTCCTGGTCATGTATCATAGCTATGACAAAATCGATGATGGAACGATTCTTTCATAGCTCTGGCAGGATCGATGATGTAGCGATTCATAGCTCTGTGAATTGTGAGGTATGAATGTATTTGGGTATTTGGAGGAGATTCTCCTATTATTTAAGGAGTTATTGTGCAACTTATCTCTCTTACAATTATTGGATTTGTGCTCCATGCTCATATTGGTGTACATGGTGTGTACTTCTAGTTTATTATGATATCCTAAGCACTTGGAATATAAAAAAAAACAGTGGGATGAGTAGAAAATTCAAGATACAAGAGAATGTGATGTAGTTACTTGCAAGATTCAATGAATATTTACATATTCCTTCATTGGGTTTTCATTAATTTAATTAGAGCTCTACTCTCTTATGCACAAACACAATGCACTCCTCCCTCCTTTCTCACACAAAATACAACAATTACATCTTTTTTTATACTGGTAGATGTGTTGCCTTATTGAACTTGAAATTCAAACCAATAACAATATAATAATACACTCCAACACTTTCATTTTGATGAAGCTTCTTCCAAGTGCCAATTTCCTCCCTAAGCTTCTTGCTGATCACAAAAAATACTTAAACAATCTTGAAGATGCAACATAGAAAAATAACTTTTTGATTTAAGTTTTCAGTACAATATTTCCACCAATGGCTCATGTCTTTGACCTTACATTTGCTTCTTCTAAAATCCTTATACATTAATCCATCCAACTCATAATGATAATACATATAGTATTCAACATATATGTGTCCAATATGTATAAGGCCTATGTAAACTGAAAAAAAGTTTTCACTTCACTATGTAATACAAGGCCATGACGACGAGTAACCAAACAAATCAAGAAACTTTACCTCAATACAACATTGTTGAAAAAATAGAACCTTACAAAAATCATATGTCGAACATAATAGATAGACCATTTAAAGTGTGAAAATGTCATCGAAAGATGCAATCATCATGCTAAATGAATCACCAACTAAAGGTTGAGCTTAGTTGAAACTTATGTCTGAGCTTCGAAAATGTTATTACTCCACCTTTGGGTAACACATATGGCATGCTTGAATAGATGTGAAACTACATCTCAAACAAAATACCTCCCTATCATCTCAATATTTGTTGATTATTGATTAAATAAATGAATCAACATTTGCATGATTATTAACACTATTTGTAGCACTCTAAATCGGGGGTATATTGATGAGTGGAACAACAAAATCCTCACTCAATCATTTTCAAATCTCACTAGGATAAATGAGATAGATGAGATTATCACCCCGGGTTTATAGCTTGTCAAAAATCTCAATCAGAGCTCAAGAAACAAACTCTTGGATCTTATGATATTATAAAAATATTCAAACATTGTATCCTTTTTGTAAAATAAATTAGAAATAGAAAATGCACTTGCAAATGAATTTTAAAATATTTAAATAAGTAAATGCAAGATAGCATAAATATGAAAATCAACAAAAAAACAAATCTCATAAATGAGAAGAAATCAAGAGATAATTTTATTAATCTCATTATGAGTTACAACTAAGTTTATCTTTTCAAACCCCTATGACAGTTTCGATCAAAATTACACTTAGAAGGCTAAGATGTTATTTGATTCATACATAAACAATTAGTAGTGTCCAAAAAAGAATAAGAATAGAACCGAAAACTAAACTGGATCAATCCAAGCTACAAGTGCATCATTGTCTTTGCAAAACTAGCATTAATCAACATTGAAATAAATTTAGAACTTCCAACTAAGACTAAAACTAACTTTCAAGAAGAATGAATCACCTTGAGACAAGTCAATAATCAATGCTTCCTAGTCCTTTACTTCACTACCTTCAAAATAACCTTGCTATCAACAAGATAACTTAGCTCTAAAGAAACTCAGAATGGAATAAATAAACATATATTCTCACTTCAAGCAAGAGGAAAGCTTATCAGAAGTCTCACTTCTCTATTTTCTCATGTGCTTCATTTGTCTTTCTCTCCTCCTTTTATGCCTTCAAAAGTTGTTTGAGTAGTTCAACTACTTTTTTGTTTTAAAAGTTAAAAACTTTGGTTAGGAGAGGACAACTTTTATTTATAATAAGAGTAAATAAATAATAAATAATAGGTGGCACCCCCTTGAGTCTTCGTTCTTTTATTTCCATCATTTCCCTTGTAACTCCAAAATATAATTAAATATCGTGTATATATCAACTTCATAAAATGTACCAAAAATAAACTAATATAAACATGCCACATCAACAAACATGTGTACCTCCCAAATAATATCGAAATGGCATGATATTAAAAGTTTTCAAAAATAAAATCATCTGTCTGCTATCCAAAATATACATCAAGTGTCAAGGTGGAAATGTATTAGTACAAATTTAAATAAATTAGAAATAATACTTTTTGTTTGATGTTGTCTCTCTTTGCTTACTTCCTTCTGAGAGAGCAACCTTGTGCTTAATTACGTATTTATCAACATACTTATTTTCTTCCAATTTCTCTATCTCAGGGTGGATATCATTGAAAGTAATTTTCTCTCATTACTTTCTTCTTAGGATGAAGGTTGTTTTGACTATATGGAAGATGATTTGGATGACTCAGAGCTTGGTGAATTAGCATGTTGTTTTCCTTTATCCATTTGGGGCTCCATAGGAAATATTTTGTAGTTTCTAAGAACTTAAACAAACTAGGCCATATAAGCAATAGATGCAACATGATGCATTGAATGCAAAGGAGGAGGTAGTGGCAAAAGGTTATCAGTCCAGTGAGCTATTCCAGAAGGAGAATTTGCAAGAATATTTTCCTATCCATCATTTGTTGGTTGTATATGAGGTTCAAGGAAATCAACAATACTCAGATGTGGTTGTAGAAGAGGATTAGGAGGAGCTTGGGGTGGTTGCAAGGAAATATGTCCATAAAGGTTCAGGTAGTCGGTTTGTACCAGCTGATTGAACTCTTCAGAGTCAACATCAAATTGTATTGACAATCGCATCTTCTTGTTTCCTTCCTGCTACCGAAACACATTAGACACTCTTCCTCTTTGGCCCCCGTTACCTCTATTTCTACTGTGGTTACTTCCTTGACTGAACAAACTCATCTATATGCATCATCATTCTAATTAGTAAAAATACAAGACACAGTATATCAAACATCTAATAATTTTTTCTTGAAATGACTTTGTTATGGCTATGAAAAAGATAAAGTAATTCAAGCATGCAAGGGAACAAAGAATGGAAATGAAGGGAAACATGGAAGAAAAACCATATTTTATAGTCAACCCTTTCATTATTTGTTGTTCAAAAATCTGATTTCTACACTTCTTTTAAAAAATGATTCATACGAACAATCAATTATTTCTTTGAACAAGGGAAGTGAGTGAAAAATGAACAAATAAATGACAGGGAAAGAAAGAAAAAGGGAGTTGTATTTAGCGAAAAATGATATAAATGACAAGAATGCACATAATTTTCATATTGATTGTCTATAAATATTCAATCACATCTATTCATAAATTTTGTCATTCTCCATTGTAAATCTAATAATCTATGTAAAGTTCATTTCAAAATATTCATGACAATTTCCCAAAACATTCCTGTATGCCCAGATTATTTCTTTGTCAAAACGATATTTTCAAAATGCCTAATGATGTAAGTTTACTACATCCAAATCAAAATGATAAATTACCCATGTATCATCCTTTTACCAAAAGAATAAAGTCATTGCCATATAAGTATCTTCCATCATAAACTGATCTTTAGTATTCCATCTTAAAAGGATTCTCTTAATCCATCATTTAAAATTACACAAACAAGGGAAAAAAAAACATGAAATTGAAATGAAGTATGAATTGGGAAATATGGGAATAATGCGTGGAAAGTGGTAAATAATGTGGGTGTAATGCCATGCTTATGTAAAATAAACTTTTCACACACACACAAACACACACACACACACACACACACACACACACACACACACACACACACATTCAAACTTTAATCATTTGTCACAAATTTATTTATCCATTTTACTTTAACAATTCAAAAACTTGCATCGAACTTTATCATTAAAAACTATTTCAATGGCTAGTTGGTAATGACTTCAACAAACATTTACTTCTTTATAGTCAAACCCAATTTTCAATATCATGTATGCTTAAGACCATTGTTAACAAAATAATACAAAGGTTAGCATGCAAGTGAAATTTAGAACAAAGGGCTTAGCATATATTCCATAAGGAGAAAGAATGGTGCAATATCAATATTGGAAAGAAGAATAGAGCAAGTGCTAAAATGCAACTCTTTAATTTCAAAAGACTGCTACTTTGTCGAATTACTCAAGAATATAATCAACACAAAGCTATGAGTTGAATGAGGAAAATGATCTCACGAATCAAAGGCACTTAAACCATTTCGTCGGTACAAACAAGAGTATGAATCTCAAGGGACAAAGAGGACTCAGGTAACAACAATAAATAATGGGTTTAGTTCTACAACCATCATGAAAATATAAGGACACATAGCCTCAACAAAGAATAAGGGTGAGGTCATGCATAAGATATGCATGAATCTGTAATAAACTAAAATGACAATCAAACCATAACTTTTGAGCTTGAATCCAAAATTTTAACATTTCAAATGAGAATGGGCATGATTGTAGCATGTATGGCTTCCATCGAACAACATGCAACTTAAGACAAATCCTTCATATGAACATGGTTTGAATCCACATAAAAAATAGGGTTGTCAATGCTATACTCACTTTTTCCTCGGAAATAAACACTTTTAAGAACAGGTTCAAACCCAATAATAGACTTAGTAAATATGAAAATGAATTCGATTAATATCATTGTTGGCCATATAACAATTGCAATAGTGAACAGATTCAAACTCAAACCAAATCTAAGACTTGGAATATATCCATTATATCCAACATGGGTTCAACCCATAATCATACTCAACAATATACAAAGAGTTTTTCAAGGATGGTCACAACAACAGTGGACATATTGTATTCAAGTTCGAACCCAAGTCAAAACTCATAAAATATTTACAATGATAAAATTAGTTTGACTGATTTCAATTTAGAGCCATTACTCTTAAAAATATTTAGGAGAATGGAAAGTGATAAATGAATTGAGAGAAGAAAGTATACAATAAAGGGAAAAAACAAAAAAATCATTTTCTTTTCTTTTGCAAATAAAATCCCTCGAACAACATTCAAAATACTTCCATTTCATGAGCAAAAAGAAGAGAAAAACATGCACAATGACTACCGGTCAATTTCAAAACCACTACTATTTCATCAAGTCACAAAATGTATGTCGAAGATGTTTCATAGACTATAGCATACATACCTTTCCAAGGAGTGATTTTATACTCGTATTGGAGCCCGAGACGATTGCCGCAACCACTAGGAGAAATATTTCCAAGGTCGATCTTAAGATCTTCTTCCACATACCAAACTCTAATGAAATGACCAAAACCCTAAACAACAAAAGATGGTAAAGCACCCATGGGAGTTAATTCCCATGCCCTTTCCATTCAATGCATGGTCGAACCATCACATCGATAGTCCAACTTCATACCATATGTGTATGCCAAATCATCACATTGCATAAATGTTAAACCATATAAACCTTGAAACATATGCTATATGTTATGCTACCACAAACATATACCGTATATCATTTCAACTTTAATATTATACCATACCACTTCATAGATATGCATTATGATATGTTTCTTGCATATCCTTTGTTTATAGTATAATCATACATATCATGTTAATCAAATTATATGCTTCGAATAACTATATAGTACATAACTTATAAAAATTCACCTTGATATGTCTTGGTTGCCATATGAATAATGCCACATTCATATATATATATATATCAAACCCAAAAGCAAACCATATAAACCAAATAAACTTTTAAATTTTACATTTCTCAAATGGTTAAACTTAATATGCTTGAAGTCATAGTATAGGTATTAAAATTGATCCCACTCTGCATATAATCATAGGAATATAACAAAATCTTCGCAATTTCATGAGGGACATAATAATGTTGTCATGATGGTGAGAAGCGAACATAGTTACATAGTTTGATGTTTTTGAAAACTACCGTATATCATACTTAAATGCAAATAAGTGTTTTGCATCATCCAAACATGTGCATTGATAAACACCAAAATAATTTTTGATAAATATACCATTGTTTCAAAGTACTATAGTTGAAATGATCCCGCAACCAAAACTGATTGTATGCCAACATGCCAAGGGAATGCTATGTTTGGAAATAATCATTTTAGTGTGTTTTCTCCTAAGGGACCCCACCTATTATTATTTCATAATAAATATGTATAGGCTTTGCAATACTTTACAGGCTTTTATAGTAGGTGAAAATTTTTGAGTCAACAAGGTATAGTTCCAATTCACAATGGTGGATATAATGAGTGCATTCAATTCCTATCTGTAGCCTTCACAAATTCTCTTCCAAGGAATAATAATTTTTGAGACCAAAACCCCATGAATTCCTTCAATTTAGTGTGTACAACCTCAAGATTGAGTTCTTTTGTTGTCTATGTGCTTCCCAACCACCAACAATCTTCAATAAATTTGATTTTCCATTGTTTTTTGTGATGCAATTTAGAAAATCATATATATAAGTTTCATAGGCAATTTATAACAACCATCGATCTCCCTTAAACACTTTAAATGGACGATAAAACTATGCTAGTTGTTGTAATTAACTAGAGATGCGATGAATTCATTTTATTGTACATAATCTATTATATTTCACACCATGAATAGTCAATGGGTTTAACTCTGAACTATGCACTCATACAAATGAATACCACAACAACATGATTTTCAATCAATGGAAATGAACACAAATATTTTACTCTGGAAACCCAAATGAGAAAGATGGATTCAAATGTTTGCTTAGTTTTTCATTTCAGCAGACTCTGGTTACAATGCAACTCATAGATCTCTTTGTGCATCCTCCTCTCTTGGATAGAAAAATACTTTTGAGAGTGAAATTATAGGAATAAATAGGGATATTTTGGGTAATGGGAAGGCCAAAGGGCATGACCTTTCATTTTCCATTCCTTGGCCTTTCTCTCCTATTATTATTTAGTTTTTTCATTTATTTCTCTTATTTATTTCTCTCTCTTTCATCTTATTTACTTTTAAGTTTACATTTTCTTTTATAGTTTATCTAACCTTCATTAATTGTTGTAGGTAATGAGTCTTACAACAATTCAGTTGTTTCTATCCATTTAGGATCAAGAGGCCCACCTTATCCTTTGACCTCTCTGACCTTCCAAAAATATTTCCAAGCAGGATGAGTATCTCTCCTCCTCCTTTTACATATATGTCATATGTTGTAATGATAATATTAAGCATCTAATTATTGATCCTAGATCTTCCCTTAACCTCATTTCTCTTTGAGTTATTTGTGAACTTGGATTCTCAATTATCTCTCATAATCACCTCACTTGTCATGGTTTTAAACATTCAAAATAGGAATCCTATGGTTCCTTAACTCTCGACATTACTCTTGATCCAAATATTGTATCCTCTAGATTCATAGTCCTAGACAATGATCTTGAGTACCATTGAATCCTTAGATGTCCTTGACTTTATGCCATGTGATGCAGGAGCATCGTATAAAGCCAAAGGCACGCGCCTAACCAAAGGAGACAGCTGGAAAAGCACCAATGCACATTTTGAAATGTTTTGAAAATTAATGAATGTACATTAATGCAATAGCTAGGGAAGCGTAGTTACCTTTGTGTTTTGGAGATTGTAAGCAGATCTCGAGCGTTGCTCTCATCTGTCGAAGGTAGAGGCATTTATGCATAATGAATGTAAAATAGGTAGATTTAAATAATAGAATAGACAATTTTAGGAGCGTAGGAGGTAGGAGGGAAAACAAATGATAGACACCCTCGACCCTTTGATCATTTGTAACATTATGATTCAGATTTCATAAGTTGTAGAGTTGCAGAGGAGAACAAAGAATTTATTTCATGCATTTTAGCTGTAGTTGTTTACCATGTATGAGAGCACTAGAATTAATGAAAGAAAAGCTTTGATTCCAATCTTTGTGTTTGTTATGTCTGTTGGAATTGCTTGTTGAATGATATGTTGCAACTTGTTTGCATGCTTTGTGTGCATTTTATTTCAATGCAAATCTATGTGTGTATGTTTTAGGATTCTATATTGAATGTTTGAATTCTGGATAAGGGGAGAATAAGTTTCAGTTGTTTCTCTTTCTGAGAACACCTGCAAGAGTGCAGTGGAGGGTCTGCAAGGAGTGCATCGATCAGACTCTGAGTTTTACCTCAAAACTCTCAAAAGAGATTCCAACTTTGTCTTTACAGGCAAGAGTGTTAGCAGAGCATAGAGCCGTGCAAGGTGTGCACAGGCTGGGTGAAGTCTTGGATTTTACCAAATCCAAGAGAGAAATTGAGGGACTGCTGTCGCAAGGAGTGCACAGAGTCGAAGATCTAATATTACCAGAGGTTATTTGAAACTTTCCGCAAGGAGTGCATGCAAGGACTCTTTTTGGAGGCCTTGTGTTTGCAAGTGAAAGCTCAGGAGGGTTAGAACTTGTGAATTGTTCCAAAGGGAGACAGAAGTTGAATTGTTTCGCAAGAATCAAGTTCAGGAGGGAAGGACGCCAGGTCATCTGGCCATAAGTCCTTGAGAAGTTGAATTAGACGGTTGAATCGCTTCAAGAGGAAGTGTCAAAATCCCATGAACTATTGGATCTCTTAGAACAAGGAGGAGATTAAGACTAAGTGTCTTTTCAATACCCTTAAGCTCTAGAGGGATAGTGACCATTAGATCTGGATCAACGTGGGTCGTTGATCTTGAATGCGAACTCACGTATCAGAGTTCAGGGAATGGAGTGACAATAGGTTTGGGGTCAAGCGTCTTGAATCGTCGATTTGTGAAATCCCAATACATCATGGGCCGTCAGATCAAGTGAGGCATACAACCGTTGGATCTCGTCGAAGGCTGGATTTCAGAGTCGTGGATTCACAAGAAGAGTGTACAAGGGGTGGTGCTCCAAATCGCGAATTCGTGAGTCACGAAAGGTGCTTACGCCTAGGCTTGGTTGTGGTCACGTTGGAGAGGGGGGCTCACACCATAAGCCCATTCAAAATTTCGCGTTTCGGCTATTGCCGAGAGCCATGGCATAGTATTCAAATCGCCCCAACTTGCAAAAGCCAAAATCTTGCATGGGATTAAATAAGGGGTTTTGTTAACCCTTGCCGTGGTCTAGAGAAGATCCTGCATGGATCTTGACCTTAGGGTAGGAGGTCTGCATCATTTGTAGGATCTCGACCTGAGGGTAGGAGGTCTGCACCATTGGTGGTATTAGATCCCAAGACAACTTCTTTGCTTTCTGTAGCAGAGAGAAAAGATGAATTTTACGGCCATGCCACCGAGAAGGAGAGAAAGGGCAATGCCTGATCCAGCAATGGAAAGAGAAATGTGTGAATTACGTGCCAGGCTTGATGCTATGGAGATAACACAGAGGCGCATAGTTGATGCTGGGGATATCAATGAAGCTGAAAACGAAGGAGAAGGGGTTGTAGTCAAAGATGCTGTAGAAGAATGCTTATTCAAGGCTATTGCTAGGATAGGTGCTAGGGAAAAAATGGACATTCCAATGTACGAAGGCAACTTGGATGTTGAAGAGCTTCTAGACTAGATTAAATCTTTAGACAAATACTTCGACTATGAGGATGTCGAGGAAGACAAGAAAGTCAAACATGTCGTTACTAGACTTAAAGGGCATGCAACACTGTGGTGGGATGAACTGCAGGTTGATAGACGTTGCAAGGGCAAGCAGAAAATCAAAAGATGGGATAGAATGGTTGCAAAAATGAAAGCCAAGTTTATACCCAGGGATTATCAAATAAATCTGTTTCGGAGGATGAAGAATTTGAGACAGAAGCTGATGTTAGTGAAAGAATACATTGAAGAGTTCTATAGGATAAACATCAGAGCAGGTCATCGGGAAAGCGATGACGAGAAAGTTTCTAGGTATATGAATGGTCTATGATATGACATTCAGGACGAGATGAGCATGATGACCATCTGAATCGTAGAAGATGCTTATCAGATGGCTCTGAAAGCTGAAGAGAAGTAGAGCCGAAAGCAAGGTCAAGGAGGCCAAGGCAGAAGTCAAAGCAGAGGCAAGATGATTGCCCAGGACAGAACTCAGAAACCTAAAGAAGGGGGGAAGAAACCTCAAACTCAATCCGAGAGAGGAGGAATCTCACAGGGGAGGCAGTGTGTGGATATAAATACTTTTCCTCGAACCAGAGGAAGAGGAAGAGGCAGAGGAAGTGAAGTGAAATGCTTTGTTTGTGGGAAAATGAGACATAAATCCTATGAGTGTCCAGATAGGAAGGAAGATGGTGGTGAAACTCACATTTCCAAAGCTCAAGGATGGAATGTTGATGCAGGGGATGCTGAGTGTGGAAGATCTTTGATGATGAGGAAAGTTCTCTTGAAACCAGAGAAGGATCCAGAGAACCCAACCCAAAGAAATAGTATGTTTCAGACTGCTGGAAAAACCAAAGATAGGGTTTGCAAGGTCATAGTAGACAGCGGTAGCACAGATAATCTTGTATCTACAAAAATGGTAGAAAATATGGAGCTAGAGACTGTTGCGCATCCAAGCCCATACAAAGTTTCATGGCTACAAAAAGAACATCAGGTAAATGTCACTAAACAATATTTATTTGAATTTAAAACAGGAGGATATAAAGCTGAGATATTATGTGATGTCATTCCCATGGATGTTTGTCATCTATTGCTAGGTAGACCATGGAAATATGACAAAAATGTGGTGCATGATGGGAGAAAGAACACGTACATCGTGGAGAAAAGTGGTAGGACGCACATGTTGCTGCCAATTAAGAATAAAGAGATGAAAACAGAGATGAACAACACTGTACTTCTCATGAGTGGGAAGGAACTTCTTAAGGAAGTCAAGAAGAAGGAAGACACACAATTCATTGTGGTTAGGAAGCCCATAATTGTTTTGAACAACACTAGGATATATGATTTACTGGAAGAAATCCAGGAGTTGCTGGAAGAATTTGCTGATATAGTAGTGGAAGAAATACCTTGTTTGTTGCCACCTATCAGGAGTATAAGCCATCATATCGATCTTATACTTGGAGCTAGTTTTCTGAACAAAGCAGCGTACAGGTTGACGCTGCAGGAGAATGAATAAGTTAAGAGACATGACCAGGACTTAATGGACAAAGGATTGATTCGGGAGAGCTTGAGTCCATGCGCTATTTCGACAGTTCTCAGCCCAAGAAATGACGATGGCTGAAGAATGTGTACAGACTCGAGGGAAATTAACAAAATTACCATCAGATACAGGTTCTCGTTGCCAAGGATGGACGACTTGATGGACTACTTGAGTGGAGCAAAGTTTTTTTCAAAGATTGATTTGAAAAGCATATATCGTCAGATTAGAATGAGAGAAGGTGATGAATGGAAGACAACATTCAAGACAAATGAAGGGCTGTATGAATGGCTTGTCATGCCATTTGGCTTGACAAATGCACCCAGTACTTTCATGAGGTTGATGAACGAAGTCCTGAAGGATTTCATTGGGAAATTCATCATTGTATATCTTGATGACATATTAATTTTCGGCAAAATTGAAGTGGAACATTTAAAGCATTTAGCTACAGTAATGAGGAGGCTACAACAAGAGAAATTGCTGATCAATATGAAGAAATCGTCATTTATGAGGAAATAACTCATTTATTTGGGTTTTGTTATCTCTGCAAATGAATTGAAAATGGATCCGGAAAAGATAAATGCGATTAAGTATTGGCCATCGCCGAAGAGCGTGTTTGAAGTTCGAAGCTTCCATGGTTTGGCTAGCTTCTACAGGAAATTCATATGAAACTTCAGTGGAATTAGCGCATCGATGATGGATACGGTGAAGAAAAGACATAAATCTTTTCAATGGATGGAGGAAGCGGAGAAGAGCTTCAACCTGCTGAAGAAGAAGATCACTGAGCAACCAATTATGGTTTTGCCAGATTTCAGCAAGACATTCCAGGTCAAGTGTGACCTGAGTGGATTTTCCATTGGAGCGGTCTTGAGCCAAGACAACGGGTTGATCGCATATTTTAGTGAAAATATGAATGAAGCAAATATCGAGTACTCCACGCATGACAAAGAATTCTATGCAATCATACAAGCGCTGAAGAAATGGAGGCACTATTTGGTTCCCAAGGAGTTCATTTTGTACAACAATAATCATGCTTTGCAATTCGTGACTCGATAGGAGAAGTTGAACCAAAAACATGCTAAATGGGTTGAATACATGAAAATTTTTACTTTTGTGATCAAACATATTTCTGGAACTGCTAACAAAGTTGTTGACGCTTTGAGCAGGAAATGTTTGCTTCTGCAGGAATTCAGAGTCAAGACTTTGGGTTTTAATAACCTCAAAGAAATGTACAGGGATGATCCAGACTTTAAAGAGGCATATGAGGCATCTGAGAATCCAATTCTCAGGGACAGAAGCCAATGGACTGAATACATGATCTAGGATGGATTATTGTTCAGGGGAAATCAACTATGTGTTTCAAAATGCTCAATGAGGGATATTTTGTTGAAGGAAAAACACAATGGAGGATTGTCCGGACACTTCGGTCATGACAAAACATTGTCAAAGTTGAATGGCTCATATTTCTGGCCGGGGATGAGGATAGATGTGAAGAAATTTGTGGACAAGTGCATAATTTGTTAGCACACGAAAGGAAAAAGGCAGAACACAGTGTTATACCTACCATTACCCATACCGTAAAGGTCGTGGGATGCCGTGAGCATGGATTTCATATTGGGACTACCAAGGACACAAAGGGGATATGATTCAATATTTGTAGTGGTAGACATATTTTCAAAGATGGCACATTTCATACCATGCCAGAAAACCAGTGACGCAACTCATATTGCAAACCTGTTTTTCAAGGAAGTCGTCAGACTTCATGGCTTGCCAAGGAGTATCGTTTCTAATCGAGATACCAAGTTCGTAGGACATTTCTGGAGGACCTTATGGAAGAAGTTGGGGACAAATTTGTCTTTTAGCTCAGCATATCATCCTCAGACGGATGGGCAGACAGAGGTCGTGAACAAGAGCTTGGGAGATTTTTTAAAGAGCTTAGTGACTGAACACCACAATCAATGGGATCACATTCTGCCATAGGCGGAATTCTCTTACAATGATTCACTCAATAGAAGCACAGGGAAGAGTCCATTCCAGATTGCATATGGAATACAACCAAGGGGAGTTTCTGAATTGAAAGATTCAAAACAAACTGAATTCAGGAGTGCTAGTGCAGAGGACTTTGCAGAAGGAATGAAGGAGCTTCACAACAGAATTAAGGAGCGATTGCAGAGTTCAAGTCAAGAATACAAGTGTAGGGCAATTCAACACAGGCGACAACTTCAATTCGAAGTTGGTGATTTGATTCTTGAACATTTGAGGAAGGAGAGGTTCCCAAGGGGAACATACAACAAGTTGAAGATGAAAAAGATTGGACCATGCAAGGTCATAAGGAAATTTGGGACAAACGCATATGAGATTGAATTACCCGATGGGGTCAGAATCTCACTGATATTCAATGTCGCGGATTTGTACCCTTACAGAGATGAAGAAGAAGGAACAGAAGATAAACAAGAAAAGATTCAATGGACAAAACAAATGCCTATAGTTGAAAAGCCACAGATGGAAAGCATAATTGACAAGAGGACTAATAGAAAGACCAGGAGAAAAGAGTATTTTGAATACTTGGTCAAATGGAAAGAACATCCAGTTGAAGATGCCAATTGGAAGGATGAAACAACAATTCAAAACCATGGATGAACAATGAAGGAACTCATGAACAGGAGTTCATGAAAATTTTCAAGCGAGGGAGTATGATGCAGGAGAATCATATAAAGCCAATGGCATGCGCCTAACCAAAGGAGACAGCTGGAAAAGCACCAACGCACATTTTGAAATGTTTTGAAAATTAATGAATGGACATTAATGTAATAGCTAGGGAGGCGTACTTACCTTTGAGTTTTGGAGATTGTAAACAGATCTTGAGCGTTGCTCTCATTTGTCGAAGGTAGAGGCATTTATGTGTAATGAATGTAAAGTAGGTAGATTTAAATAATAAATTAGACAGTTTTAGGAGTGTAGGAGGTAGGAGGGAAAACATATGATAGACACCCTCGACCCTTTGATCATTTGTAACATTATGATTCAGATTTCATAAGTTGTAGAGCTGCAGAGGAGAATAGATAATTTTTTTCATGCATTTTAACTGTAGTTGTTTACCATGTATGAGAGCACTAGAATTAATGAAATAAAAGATTTGATTCCAATCTTTGTGTTTGTTATGGCTGTTAGAATCACCTGTTGAACGATATGTTGTGGCTTGTTTGCATTCTTTGTGTGCATTTTATTTCAATGCAAATCTGTGTGTGTATGTTCTAGGATTCTATATTGAATATTTGAATTCTGGATAAGGGGAGAATGAGTTTCAGTTGTTTCTCTTTCTGAGAACGCCTGCAAGAGTGTAGTGGAGGGTCTGCAAGGAGTGCATCGATCAGACTTTGAGTTTTACCTTAGAACTCTCAAAAGAGATTCCAACTTTGTCTTTACAGGCAAGAGTGTTAGCAGGGCATAGAGTCGTGCAAGGTGTGCGCAGGTTGGGTGAAGTCTTGGATTTTACCAAATCCAAGAGAGAAATTGAGGGACTGTTGTTGCAAGGAGTGCACAGAGTCGAATATCTAAAATAACCAGAGGTTATTTGAGACCTACCGCAAGGAGTGCATGCAGGGACTCTTTTTGGAGGCCTTGAGTTTGAAAGTGAAAGCTCAGGAGGGTTAGAACCTGTGAATTGTTCCAAAGGGAGATGGAGGTTGAATTGTTTCGCAAGAATCAAGTTCAGGATGGAAGGATGCCAGGTCATCTGGCTCGAATTCCTTGAGAAGTTGAATCGGACGATTGAATCGCTTCAAGAGGAAGTGCCGAAATCCCGTGAACGGTTGGATCTCTTAGAACAATGAGGAGATTAAGACTGAGTGTCTTTTCAATACCCTTAAGCTCTAGAGGGATAGTGACCGCCAGATCTAGACCAACGTGGGTTGTTGATCTCGCATGCGAACTTGCGTATCGGAGTTCGGGGAATGGAGTGACAAGAGGTTTGGGGTCAAGCGTCTTGAATCATTGATTTGCGAAATCCTGATACGTCGTGGGCCGTTAGATCAAGGGAGGCATACAACTGTTGTATCTCGTTGAAGGCTGGATTTCAGAGTCGGGGATTTGTAAGGAGAGTGTACAAGGGGTGGTGCTCCAACTCGTGAATTCATGAGTCGCAAAAGGCACTTGCGCCTAGGGTTGGTTGTGGTCACGTTGGAGAGGGGGGCTCACACCATAAGCCCATTCAAAATTTCGTGTTTCGGCTATTGCCGAGAGCCATGGCATAGTATTTGAAGCACCCCAACTTGCAAAAACCGAAATCCTGTGTGGGATTAAATAAGGGGTTTTGTTAACCCTTGCCGTGGTCTAGAGAAGATCCTACGTGGATCTCGACCTGAGGGTAGGAGGTATGCATCATTGATATCGACCCGAGGGTAGGAGGTCTGCACCAAAATGATTTCCATCCCATGCTCCTTCTTGGGAGTGATAATATTCCACCATGAATGATAGTATTATTTAGTTAAAAAAGATCCACATCCATTCTCCCTTTCCCCTACATGTTATTGTTACCTTTTTAAACCTCCCATTCAATGATAATTATGTCATTTCTAGTCTTAATTGATGTTGAGAGGAGTATAAAACCTTTTAAATCCCCTCCTATCTAAATACATATCCTCTCTAAAAATCCCAAGAAGGGATGTAATTACTAGAAGTGCAAGGTCCATAATAAGGAGGATTGTCATGCTCTCTAGAGAATTGATGCCCTTCATGGTCTTTTGTCACCTTTGATTTAGCATCCTCCTCCCTTCCTTCCCAACTCAATTTTTTCCTCTTTCTCCAAAATTCATTCCCTTCAACTAAATTACAACTAATCTCATTCCCCTAGACACTACCCTTATAGCACTTTATGTAGGTTTTCCCCAAATAATATTATTTAGGAACCAACACTTAGTTTCATCAATGTTGATGGCCCCCAATTTTCTCATTGGAACGGAGTTGTCTCTCGAACCTAGTGGGAAGATCCTCCTAGGATATATCACTCATCGCTCCTTATGGTTTGTGGTCTACTTTACTCTATTCATCATCACTTCCTTTTCCAACTACTAGAATTTAGGTCTTATTTTATATCTTCTTTCCATCTTATTTTAAAGGAGTGGCTCTAAATTCTCATAGTCTATTCTCACTTTGTATTTAGCGATCCAATTGACCTATTTGTAGCCATTCGTTTGACATTAATAAAATTATCTTCTATGATCTTATCTTATTTCAACCTCTCCCTGTGTCATTTTTCTCTTCCTCCCCTTGCTTTGATTAGCATGGGAAACACCTCCTCTCCTCCCTTATACCTTTTCATGATCTTCCATACCTCCTTCCTTTCATTCTTCTTCTCATACACTTATCCACTGGATGCTTAAGGAAACCCTCAACTACCAGTATCTTAGGAAGATTAAGCCTCCTACTTTTGATGTGATGACAAGAAGGATGAATATGAAGAAGCATGGATGTTGGGAATGAGAAAATATTTCCAATTGCACAATTATTCATCAAATGTAGTAGCTAGAATTGCAACCTATCATTTTCAAGGAAAACCATCTATGTGGTGGGATAAAATCAAGTAGGTTAAGAATATTGATCAAAATATAATTTCCTAGAATAAATGCAAGAGATATTTCCAACATCAGTACTTGTCATAGAATTATTATGACAAGAAGATGAAATAGTTCTTTGTACTCAAGCTTGGAATAATGACAATGGATGAGTATGTGAGGAGGTTCCTTGAATTTTTGAGGTATATTGGCTTCATAAATATGAGAATATTAAAATACAAATATTTTTGAGTGGGATATCTTCTTTCTATAGTGATAAAATACACTATGATGAGCCCATGTTTTATAGCCTTAATTTTCACCCTATAGTGTCAAGAGAAACACATTAGAATATGAAAGCCGAGACACACTCTTCTACTCAATAATTTAGTTAATTTTGAAGGTGGAAGGTTATCATCTATATGAAAACATGTGATGGTTCACTAGTCATCTATATGACAACATGTGCCATGTCACTAGTTGAAAATGTACAATTAGCGATCACCCCTGTAACCTTCCATATTCACGGAGTTTCAAAGAGGTAAGCAATGGATGAGTTGGTTATTTGTGGAATGAGCCTTGGAACTCACAAAATTCGAGTCTCAATTGGTTTCAACAAGATATATAATATCTCCCAATCCTCTTCCATGAATCTATATAAGGAAGGCCAATCTTGAGCATGAAGAAGAATCATTCATAGAGTTATGTTGCTAAAATATAGAGGTGCTTCTCCATTGTACATCGATTGCATTCAAGTTGCCTAGCTTGGTTGAAAATATGAGGAGGAGAAAGGAACAAGGGGAAAGGAGGAGTGCATATACACCTAGAGATAAAGTGAATTGATGTACTTCTTTCATTTTAATCAATAGATCATTGATTTTCCACTATTGATGTTTGTATTTCATTCATTAATGTTTAGATATGATTTATTCCTTCATATACCGGGTTAGATCCAAGATAGATCTAGGATTCTAATGATGAAAAGAGAAGTAAGAAGGCATTGTTAGTAACTTGTGTGTAGGTAGCAGAATGAAGGATGTGAAGTTTTCACAGTGAACCTAGCTAGTAGAAAAATCACACAAAGCTTCTGAGAGAGAGAAGAGAAGAGAGACAAGATTGAGAGAAATAATGAATTGTATCAATTGAATGAATAATGATAAAAATACACATGATATACTCTACATGGCTAAGTGAATGTTCCATAGTAGTGATCTAGAGAGATATATACACCCAATGACATAAAACGAAGTAGTATCCCACCTATTCTTAGTTATCTGGTCCATGAAATCATCAGTTAATTGAGTCACATGTGTGGAAGTGAGAGAAACACATGCAATCACAAGCTATTCTCCCTCTTTTCCACATGCATGATATATGCACCTTCCTGGTGAGGAAACTAAGGTGAACGTGCAACTCTTGGTGATAAAACCAAGGTTTCCATGCATGAGTATCCTCCACTAGTCTAAGTGAGTTGTAATTGACTCCGAACTAAAGATGAAAGGTGCCCTATTTTGTAGGATCCACCATAATTTGTAGGAGAATATTCTCATCTATGGAAGTGCCCTCAACATTAGACTATCAACCTTAGGAAACAAATTACCTAGGTGAGTGTGTAATATCTCCAACACCTACCTTGAACACTACTAAGGTGTACATGATGAATGGGTCTTGGAAACCAAGTCCATGTTAAGTGCACATTGTACAATGCATATAAGAATGAAACATTAAAAAAATAGAGGAAATAGGGAAAACCTCATGGGAACCCCCCCCCAAAGTACAATGCATAAAAAATGAAGTAGAAAAGAAAGGAAATTGATAAGCAACTTGTCCTTCACTCCACGATGATCGCACATAAGGTGAAAATTCTTCTTAGTAAATGTCTTGGTAAAGATGTATACACTTTGTTCGATAGATGGACGGTACTGCAAATTATGATCTTGTCATGTACCAACTCTTTGATGTAATGCATATGAATCTGAATTTGTTTAGTCTGTTGTCGTTGCACTCGGTATTTGCAAAACTTGAGAGTACTCTGATTTTCACACCAAATGA
>JZKD02S1673786.1:512298-524999 GCA_000966675.3 Picea glauca | reverse complement strand
GGTACCATCATATCACTATGGATGAGTTCCAAAGGAGAGGAGGCCCTCCAAGCCTTCCCTTTGTCAAACTTCTCTTGAGGATCTTTCCCAAGAACGCTTCCTTGACAAACTCCTTTGGAAACATGTATGTTGGAAAAGCTGGTGACCATATCCTGTTTGCATAGTTGTTGCATGTATTTGAAGTTTATATTGTCAAATCTCTCATGCCATAATCCAATAGTATCATTAAAATTTGTCAATTGTAAATCATAATCAGATTTAGCAATGAACTTATTGAAAGTATACAAATGCAATTTGTGATTTACCTCACCAACAACAATCATGGAGTTATCATGCATATCAGATATGGTTATGGAATCAACTGTGAACTCCACCCTTTTTCCTGTACCAGAATGTGTTATCTGATAAATAAAGAGAAGATTTATGAAGATTTTTGGAACATGCAAGACATTCTCAAAAATTCCATGTTGGAGTTCTACTCTCCCTTGGACAATGACCTCAACTAGGGTATCATCTCCCATGAGGATGGGAGGACCCATGCATGCAAAAATATAAGATAAAACAATTTATGTTTCTACCATATGATGGGATGCGCTTGAATCTAATATCCATGCATCAGGAGAAGAGTTAATAGAAATTAGTGTACGGGAGTTACCACATTTTACTGGTGCTTGATATTCCAAAATATTCTTGGAATCTTTGGGAATGTGATCCCCAAGGTTCTTCTTCCAAAGTATATGCACCATCAGGTCAATCTGTTTCTTTATGCATGTTGATTTAGGATGATATTTTTGGTTGCATTAACTAGAGTTGGTATTCCGTTTCTTTCCTTTTCCACCTTTGGAGCTCAGGGAATCATCAAAGGGTTTAGAGTACCCTTTTGTCTTTGGCTTTGCATGTGCCTTTTCCTTTCTTTTATGCTTTGAATTTGAATTGGAAGTGTTGCTTCTCTCTTGCACAACAAGTTCATGTGCATTGGGTCCCTTTATTATCCCCATTTTGATGAGATTATCTTGCTCATGCATTAGGGCTTCAATAAACCGATCCAATGTCAGAATTTTCTAGGTTTTTCCTGAAGTGAATCTATTTGTATGGAACAATAAGGCAAAAAAAACACCAAGTTTTTAAAAGATAGAAAGGATTAATTGATTGTGTTGAGTTAATTTATCTATACCACATCCCTTTAGATGAAGAAGGAGGGACTTGAACTTCATAAAGAAGAAATGGATTTTATCAAAATTCCTCGAATCTAAGATATTCATCTCTACCTCTAGCACATGGCCTCTCATTTCATCCTATTTTCTGAAGAGATCCTCCAACTTTGTCCAAATCTCATATGGTGTGGTACAAGCTTCAATATGGAAAAGAACCTCGGGGGACATAGACATGGAGATGAGGCCATAGGCCTCATCCATGTAGTTGAGATAACTATTCTTCTCGATAGTATATGTTGGCTCCACCTATGTAAGCATCATAATCTAGTACAAGCCTCTGTATGTGATTTGATGCATAATTTTTAGCTTCCACTCAAAGTAGTTATGAGGTGTGAGAAGTATTGCAATCAAGTAATCCATGCTTTCTAACTGCATCTTCCTTCTGAACTTTCAAATAAAAATTCTTATGAACTTTATCCTAGAAATCAAGGCTCTAATACCATGTGAAGTTTTCATAGTGAACCTAACTAGTAGGAAAATTACACAAAGCTTGTAAGAGAGAGAAGAGAAGAGAGACAATATTGAGAGAAAGAATGAATTGTAATAACTGAATGAATAATGGTAAAAATAAACATGATATACTCTACATGGCTAAGTGAATGCACCATAGTAGTGATATAGAGAGATTTAGACATTCACTGATAGAAACCAAAGTAATTTTCCACCTAGTCCTAGTTAATTGGTCCATGCAATCATCAATTAACTAAGTCACACGTGTGGAAGTGAGAGAAACAAATGCAATCACAAGATATGTTCCCTCTTTTCCACATGCATGAGATATGCACCCTCCTAGTGATGAAACCAAGGTGAACATGCAATTGATGGTGATAAAACCGAGGTTGTCATGCATGAGTAGCCTCCACTAGTCTAATTGAGGTGTAACTAACTCTGAACTAAAAAGGGAAGGCACCCTATTTTGTAGGGGAATATTATCAAGGGAGAATAGTATCATCTATGAAGTGTCCTCAGCATTGGACTATCAACCTTAGGAAAATAATTAACTATGTGAGTGTGTAATATATCTAAGAAAGGAGTTGGAGCAGGATCTCTGGGAATACACCAGTGAAGAACATGTAAGGAAGACCTTCGTGAAAAGGTATTTGTTGGCAGTAGGCCGAAGTGGAAAGAAGGATGATCATGGGGAAAGAAAGCATGCAGAAATTGAAGTAACAGATGGAGGGAAACACAACACGCGCGCATGCAAGGAAGCATGCACAAGGAAAGCGACAGCTGGAAGGAAGAACAACACATGTGCATGGGAGGAAGACCTAAGGTTGAAAGGGTTAGGGTTTTTGTAATACATTGTAAACGACTGAAGATCCTGATAGATATAAATATAGATACATAGGTATAATATCAAGTTGCAGTTTTTGTTGTAAGAAGTTGGTTCTTAATTAGGTTGTCTCTGTATTGTTCATACCGGATATGTAAGAGTCAATGTGATATGTAATATTGCTATGAACTATTTTGTACACAGTTGAGCTAGAAAAGAGGAGAGAAGGAGGATTTGAGGATTAGAACGTAGGCTGTGGAGCTTGGTGTGATCTAGTTCGCCTCATATAGATATTACTCATCTGAAGGGAATTGTAAGAGTGCGATGCTCGAGATGCAGAACTACCATAACAAAAGAGCCAAGAGCCAAATATTTGTAGATGTAGCCTAGGAGGGGGTGAACCATGGTAATACCTATGTAATATGATGAATCCATGTATGTCTTTACTTTCTTTCAGCAGTTAATTGTTGTGCTTAATGAATGAGTTATTATATTGCATGTTTAATTGTTGTTGCGATATTGAGGGAATAGCCATGGAAGTTACTGTATAGTCGGGAATAACGGTAGGTTGCGATTACGAGTTATAATAAATGGTTCAAAATATGGATCCCTTATCTCACGCTCAATCTTAGGTTGTAAACACCTGATTCTTACAACCACCCATTGAAGCTATCTCGGGTGAGACTGCGTAACACATTCTGCGTTGCTTTCTAGTTCACCAGGAGGGCTGATAGTTTTAGAGGATTTGTTGGATACCCATAAGACATGAACCCTGGGTCAATAACTCAGACGGTAGACAAGGAAGAAGATAATAAACCAACAAATGGTTCTGTTTCTGTGTTGCTAGGAATGAGAGAGGACTAAGTAGGTGAGATAGATTGAGCGAGAAGAGAATGAAGAAAAGAATAGAGCAATGAACCACTAGAAGGGAATGTTGAGACCATGGAACCCCACAAAATCAGAAATCGAAGGTTGGTTGAGAACCAAAGAGCTAGAGTTTGCACAGAAAGACAATAGAAACCCTAGAATCACACCTCAAAAATATCTAGACGAATACGTGTTTACTGATTTACACGAAGTCTTTTTCTGTGATTTTTCGCATCTACTACAGGAGTGGATACTAAGGTTGAAGGATAACAACGCAACGAATCGGATTTGAAAGCTAGATTGGATTCCAATACAGATCGAGCAGTTACAACAGGTGAACAACAAATTCACCCGCGCAGTAGACTTTTGGCTTGACAGTATTGTTGCAGGGTTCATAATAGAGTTTGGAGTTGACACAACGAAGTCATACAGTGCAACAGAGAAAGAATTTCTACGTGGACCTCGAGGAAGATACATTCGATCACTGTATACTTCTATTAAGATATTGTTATATAACAAAGGTGTAATGACAATGGAATTAGAAAGCTAAACTTCCCTGCATGCATGAGGGGAAGGGGGAAGCACTGACAGAGAGGGGATAAATGGAAGGAAGTAGAGATAAAGGCAAGAAGTTGGAGGAACCCTTTGACTTGATCATGATGGTTGACGACTAAATTAAGTGGATCTTTGCGTCATCAGGGAAGACGCATAGTGGAGTACCCTACCAATATAAGGTGAATACCAAGAAGAGAGCCATAGCTGCGAGGGAGGGCTTGGCAAGCAGTGAGGAAGAGGTAGTGGATCTTTTGTGATGCAGGAGCATATCTCCATGCAGCCAGCCAGCCAGCCAGCCACGTCGGCGCGCATGCATTCAATATGCTAAAAGGGAGGTGCAACCTCATTTGAATTTGTAATGAATGTAATTAAATGTCTTAGGCTGGTGAGCCATGGAAGCCGTGCCTTTGTGTAGGCGTTAGATAGGATCAGCTTTAATGCTAGATCGGCTGAGATCTAGTTCTGGATAGCAGACTAGACAACCATTGAATGTAATTTATTAGAGTAGGTGAACCTGGAGGGAAGCGCTAAGAGCCCCTCAGGTAAAAGAGATTTCAGATCTCATTTTGAGTTAGTCAAGTAGATGGTTGTATGAGAGAGCCAGAGAGAGCTCGAGGAACACCATTGTAAAATATAAGCATCTGCCATTGTTAATATAACAGAAGCAGTTTTTCCTGCTCAGGTTCTGTCTTATATGCATGTATGTGAGTGTTCATTATATGCTGTATTTGTGTGTGGTTATCATGCAATTGCAGAGAGTGTGTTTGATTTCAGGCTTGAGAGGTCTTTGAGGCATCACACCAGGAGGGTGTGACAGAATGTTGAGGTTCTGATAGCAGTGCACAGAAGGATGCACTTCTGAACTCTGAGGAGTCAGACAAAGACGTGTTGGAGGCACAGGACTGAAGTTAACAACTCAAAAGGAAGACCTCAAGGGTGCTGAATACCTTGGAGGCAAGGCTGTGTAGCTGAAACACAGTTGCAGACGGAACTTTGTTGTAAGTCCTGTGGGGCTCTGCCAAGTGGGCATTGAGTGTAAGCACGAGGTGCTGAAGGAGAACTCTTTTGAGAGTTTGAAGATAGAAGCCAGAAGCTTTGAGGAGTTCTAAGAAGCTCTGCCAGGTGGGCATTGAGCGTGTGTGTGCAAGGAGCGCACAGAGGGAGGAATTCTGTCGTGAGTTCAAAAGAAGAGGTAGAATCACTGAGGATTCTGAGAAGCTCTGCCAGGAGGGCATTGAGCAGGTACAAAGGGTGCACAGAAGGAGAACAAAACTGTTGAACGTTCTGGGGAAGAGAAGGTACTCTGCCAGGAGGGCATCGAGCAAGTGTGGTAGATAGGCACAGGAGAAGAGAACTCTCTGAGTTCTGCTATTTGAAAGAAGAGTCCACTGAGGGATTCTTACAGGGTTACTGAATACCCGAAAACTCAGTCAGAGGTTGCTTGAGTCAAAGGATAGCCAAGGAGGGCATCCGTTTTATTCTCCATCTGTGGGAGAATGAGAGAAGACAAAATCCCTTAGGGGTCTGAGTGGTTGAGAAGCTCAGGAGGGACAGTGCTTTCGCGCATGAGGTCGTAACTGGAAGGAGTGTAGAGACTGAAGAACTATTTGGAAGAGTTTAGAATACCCAAATCTCAGGAGGATTAGCGTTGTATACGTGCGGCGAAGCTCAAGGTTCGGGAGCTCATTGGAGAAGGAAGGAAAGGTCGAGGCCTTGGAGAAGTTCAAATTCTCCCAAGCGTAGGAGGAAAGCAAGCAAGAAGCTCATGAGAGCTCAGCAGCCGTCAGATCGGCCTGAAGAGAAAGAAGATCTGGATCGTTGAAGAGTTCACGTCCAGAAGAAGCTCAAGAGGAGCGTACAGGAGGAAGAGACCGAGAGCCGTCAGATCTCACATATAAATCTCGACAGCCGTTGGATCTGTGGACGTTGTACGAGGGTTAGCAGTCAAGATATTGGCCGTTGGAAAATCGGAGTTCTCGAGGTCATGAGGACCGGGACTTCGAAAGTCTTGAAATCCCGAGAGTAAATCTGAGACGTCCGTCTGAAGAGGGACACATGTCACGCGATCATCTGTATCGGAGATCCGAGGCACCAGGCATCGACAAGGCGTCGAGACACTTGAAGTAGCAAAACCCGACAAGGAATCCGGGCCGTCCATCTGGAGGATAGGTGGCAAGGATTGGACGCTGTCAACATTTTATCCATCGGGATATCGAAGATCCCAGGGACGAGAGGTTGTGCATTGCAGAATCGTGAAACACGATTGCCCGATAAGGCCTAGGAGCGTGAGCCACACAGACTGTCAGTGGGGGATAGCTGTCAGCATATCAAGACTGAAGAAAAGAACCGTAGTGGGAGCCGGCTGTCATCACAGCAAAGGAGGACAACGATGTAGTGGAGGCCAACTGTCAGCGTAACGGAGCGTCGGGATTTGGCATATCGGGAATCCCACGGGCGTGTGCACATTAGCATCACAAACCCCGAAACCTCGACAGGATAAGGCTGTGGTCACGGGTGTCAGCCACATGAGCCAAGAGCTGAGCCGGAAGGGCTAGCGCATAGAGAAAAGCGCTCAACGGAGAATCGGAGATCGAGAGTTGGAAAGTGCTGTGACTCTCGACAACAAAAAGTACGAAAACCCGATAGGAGAAACCCCGATGGGAGCTATAGGCCACGGTCACGAAGGCAGGTCATATGGACCAAGCTCGTAGCGAAGAGACTAACAAAGAAAAGAACCCATCGGGAAAGTTAGGCACAAAGCTTCGATGGAGGGTTTGATTGTGGTCCTGTGAGCATGGTCATATAGACCAAGGCATAGCCAGGAGGGGCGCATCGGCAAATTTCCTCATTGGAGATCGGGGATTCGAGAGGACTATGACTCTCAACAACAGGAACCCCAAAATCCCGATACAGAGTCGGGAAAAGGTCACGGTTTATGTAGAGGTCGTGAGGGAAGTCAGAAGGACCTGTGGATTGGGTCATATTTCGACAGGGATTCCACTTGGGAATCTAAAGAGCCGCTTCGGCTCGATAGTGGGATTTTGATCGATCCTGAGAGCGGGTGAGTCGAGCAACAATCTCACCTGCGTCATTCAGGATGTGGAGAAGATTGAGGAAATCCCGCGCACAACATATGAGAGGAAAACCTGAGGTCCAAGAATGGGAGCAGAAGGCATCCGTCCTATCCATATTAATGTTAGTGTGGAACCATAAACCCATGTGTGACTAATACACCGAAGAGAACACCACTGTTTAGACAACTGAAGTTTAGAGGAAGTTCGATAGCAGGAAGCACATATATACATGGAGAAACAAATGGAGGAGCCAGTTCAGGAAACAGTAATCAAGTATCTACACCATGCAAAGGAGGTAGTAGTTCAACATTCAAAATGGCAGGACATGATCCCACTATCTGATTACCAGAATTTTGGGGAGAAGCAACAGAAGACCCTGAGAAGCATTTGTTCATTTGTGCAAAGATCTGGGAAGCAAAATAGATCACTGATGAAGATACCTAACTCGTGCAAATAACAATTACACTAAGATACCGCGCACTAGACTGGTACATGAGTCTAGACACAAACAGTGCCCCAAGAATGACAAGGACACTAGCCGACATTAAGAAGTTACTGATTAATGAGTTTTAGAAGCCAAGCTCAGAGGATCAGTACATGAATGAGATGATCGAAATCAGATAGAAACCAGGAGAATCTATATGGGAGATTGATCAGAGGTTCAAGCGATTGAAAGGAAAGCTCAAATACCTTATGACCGATATGTAGCATCGACACTTGCTTTTCAACTCACTACTACCACATTTAAATATCCTTTATGACAAAAAAAGTTTCAGACACAGGCAAAGGCTCTTCAAGCAACCTTGCAACTGGAAGAGAATCAGTACTAGTAGATGGACCCAACTATCGAAGAACCGAAGGAGGATTTGAAGAATCTAAAATTTCAGTTGAACCATAATAAGAAAAAAGACAAACGAGAAGTCGTTTGGTGCACCACATGCAGGATGGAAAAACACTACAAGAACGAGTACCCAACATTCGCACAATATATGGTAGCAGGTATGCCAAACCCATTACCAACGAAAGGGATATGGTGCGAAATATGCAAGAAACCGGGTCACAACCCTTACCACTGCATGATGATGAAAAAATACCAGACAGTCCCAAAGAGTTCATACTGCACCTTTTGTAAATCAGTGGGCCACGACGATAAATATTGTAGAACTATGGAGCTGATACGGGAAAGAACATCATATGCATATAGGGTACAGGCCGAAATGATGACTAGGAAAGCAACACCACAATTCAATCAGGCTCCAATGCCATACAACACTACACAACAACAGTATAACATTATGGAGCAACCATACAATAATGCCCAGCCACAGTACAACCCGACACAGCCCCAACACAATACCATGCAGTACAATCAGGCACCACAATATAACGCACCGAGAGGTGATCGAGTAGGCTACCGAGGAGGAGGACGAGCCAGAGGAGATTTCAGAAGAGGTAGAGGGCCAGTCACATGTCACAATTGTCAGCAACTGGGACATTATGCGTGGGAATGTCCACTTCCACCAGTAACTTGTATGTATTATCGCGCATCGGACCACGATACAGAGGAATGCCCGACACTACTAGTAAAGATTCAAGAAAAGAGGAACCAGAATAATCAGAATGTCCAATGGATTTCAGTCGAAGCAAGGGATGACAAATGAAACATCAACATAGTCACTCGTGGAGGAACAAAAACATGCATTGATGCAGTTCGACAAGAACCAACGCATAACCAATTGGTAAAGAAGAACACTGAGCCTAGGAAGCAGTTCGACACTCAAAAGGAAAAGGATAGCTTTAAAGAAGTGAGACAAGAATTTTAGAAGGAGGACACAACGTCGACTTCAACTACACAGTAAAGCAAGGAAGCCCTAGAATATGAGATACCGCCATCACTGGATCATACCAACAAAATGTAGCCCATGGGACAAGTAAGTACAATCAAAGGCTTTTTGCAATAGTGCATGAAAGTATTAAGTGATCCTTCATCGGTGAAAATACTGCAAAACATACTAGAGAAATGTAGCAGTGAGACGAATGAAAATCCAAAACCAAAAACCATTAACCACCTACACACAAGAAGAAGAACAAGTAGGGAATTTAGACTGAATGCTAACATTGGCGATTTCAACATGGGAGACATTATAATAGATATAGGATTCGAAGTGAATGTATTGCCAAAGAAGACATGGAAATGCATGGGAGAGACAACACTAGGATACTCGAATGTCCAATTGAAACTAACAAACCAACATAGAGTCCTACCAATAGGTAGATTGAAAGGAGTGACAGTAGATATTGATGGAGTGCACACAAAAGCAGACTTTGAAGTCATTGAAATAGTAGACGTCACAACACCTTACCCGACATTACTTGGTCTGGATTTGGCGTTTGACAACCATGCCATAATAAATTTTAAAACTAGGAAAATAACATTTGTATCCAGAGAATACATGGTCATAGCGCCTTTAGATCCATCAGAAGGGGAGAGGTTCATTAAACCCACTTGTATGGACTTAAAGGAAATCAACCAGTTGTACAGAACAACTGCGTGTGATGAGGATTACGTAAACCCAACTGTAGATGGGGTACTCAGTTGGCGGAGCATGACTTCATGTGCAATAGACTTAGACACTAGGTTGGAAAAATGGCAGCAGAGGTTACATGAAGTATCCATGAGAAGATGTGAAAGGATAGACTGCACAATAAGGTGGGTAGGAACAAAAATTAGAGAACCACCTAGTTTCCATGGACTAAATGATCTGGAAACATTCCTAACACAATATGAAGATGAAGTCTTAGAGAATCAAAGACTACTAGCACTAGACTTAGCACTAATGGCCACAGTCGCAAGATGATGGGGCGCACACAAAGAGACAATCACAGACTGGTATCGATGTAAGAGGTTACTGCGCATAAGGTTCGACGCAGAACATGAAAACAACAAACAACAAAAATATGAAGGACATGGGACACCAACAGAACACTTGAAGGCATGTAAAATGTTGTGGATGATGATACCACCGGAGGAATGGCCTCATCATTTCATACATACTCTCGAAGGCATACCAGCGAATTGGTACACAGACCAGGAATTGCGCAAAGGAACTACGACACAAAGGACATTACAACAGAACTTCACAATCACTTTCTCATTGGAACATGAGAACCCCAACATAGACACAACTCTCAAACAAATCAGAGGAGTGATATACATCAAAGAACCAGAAATCGAATTTATCCCAGAAGAGAAACAACGGAATAAGTAGACAGTCAAGGAATTGTTTTCATGTTACCATGTATAGGAAGAAGCACCAGATGAAGATGATTTGCACGATATTAAGATCGAAGAAGTAGAAGGCGAAAGAGATGTGGAAAGACCACCCATAGAATCATAAGTCATTTCCACGCCAATCAAGGTAAGGAAAGTTAACATCGGGACAACGGAGCAACCCAAAATGGCTAGCACTGGGGATTACTAGGATGAGCAAACAATAGAAAGTATCACAGAGTTGCTATGTGAATACAATGACCTCTTTCCCACAACATTTATAGAGATGAAGGGCATAGCTAGAGAAATAGGAGAAATGAAGATACCACTCAGACTTGACGTGAGACCTATCAAACAATGACCCTATAGACTGAACCCCATATATAAATAGAAAGTTAAAGAGGAGATTGACAGGATGCTCGAAGTAGACATCATCAAACCAGTTGAGGAGTCAGAATGGATAAGTCCGATGGTAGTGCAAGACAAGAAACAGGGATGAGGAATCAGGATATGCATCGAATTGAGGAAGTTGAATGATGCATGCCTACATGACCCGTTCCCTACATCATTCACAGATGAAGTGATAGAGAATGTGGGAGGACATGAAGCGTACTCATTCACTGATGGATTCTTAGGCTACCATCAGATTAATATACCATAGGAAGATAGACATAAGAGCACATTCATGGATATTATTAGTACACAGTCATGCTGTTTGGACTGAAGAACGCACTGACAATATTTTCCAGAGTATTCATCGCAGCATTTAAGGAATTCATCCATTAGTTTCTTGAAGTATACCTGGATGATTGGACAGTATATAGCCTGTTGAAAAACCATGTGGAAGATGTTATGTCTGTCAAAGGGTAGGTAAAACCAATAGAAGAGACGAGATGCTACTACGACCAAAATTAACATTACAGGCATTTGACAAATGGGCAATAGAATTTGTAGGCCCAATTAACCCACCATCCAGAAGAACAGGGGCAAGATACATTATTACATCGACGGAATATCTAACAAGATGGGTGGAAGCTGCACCAGTAAAAGATTGCAGCGTAGAGACAACAACACACTTTTTTTTTGAACAAGTAATCACAAGATTTGGGTAACCAAGAGTCTTGATAAGAGACCAAGGCACACACTTCATAAACAACACCATCCATGCAATGACTGAAGAGTTCGAAGTCCATCACCAAAAGAGCACACCGTATCACCCACAGGTGAATGGCACAGTGGAATCCTTCAAAAAAATCTTGGAGAATGCACTGACAAAGATTTGTAACATCAACATAGACGACTGGGACCTCAAAATACGAACAATATTATGGGCATACAAGACTACATGCAAAAAGATGACAGGGCACACACCATTCAAACTGGTTTATGGCCAAGAAGCAGTAGTGCCATTAGAATTTTTAGTACCCAGCTTGCACATAGCAACTATCACACAAATGACAGAACAAAGCGCAATACAGGAGAGACTGGATCAACTATTGACCATGGAGGAAGACTGAATCTTGGCAGGATTCCATCAACAAGTGTAGAAAACAAGAGACAAAGCTTGGGACGATCGACACATCAATAAGAAAACGTTGAAGGAAGGAGATCTAGTATTTATGTATGACAAAAAATCACTCCAGCACCTGGGAAAGCTTAGAATGCATTGGTTAGGACCATATGAAGTAAAATTTGTCACAGACGAAGGAGTTGTACAACTAAGAGATTTAGCAGGCGTAGAACTCAGAGGAATGATCAATGGGAGCTGACTGAAGCTGTATAAGGACAATTGACCACCCACTGCATAGTTAGATAAATAATAATAATAAAAAAAAAAGGGGGCCACATGAAGTTAGCAACACAAATCCGACAAAGGCAAGGGCAATAGTTATATGCAAAGGAAAAAACAAGCGGGAAAAGGAAAATCGAAAAAAAGCAGTACGATAGGACAACACTAGGTGAAATTAAAGAACGACAAGGATCGATGGGACATCACATTAATCGCGCCAACTGGGGACGAAAAAGCAAGAATAATGGCAAGTACGAAACCATTGTAGATGCATTGAATCCACAGTTATGGTGCATTAAACACATATTGGAGGAAGCGTCCTTGACAAGCTTCATGACAAGCCCATACAACACGCGAGCATGGGAGCAGCTAGTCTATTCATGAAAGGAGTACAAAGAGAGAGTAATAGTAGCCAACACGCACAGAGCGAGACTACAGAGATCACAAAATTTCTTCGAAATCAACAAACGTTTGACAGTCATCACTATGGCACCACCGAAACCAGCAGAAGCAAGCCAGACTGCCAGACTGAATAGGGTTCAAACTAGGTCAAGAAGACCATTGGAAGAAAATGAACAACAACAACCGGAGATTGTCGATATTGACGAAATCCCATCCCCAGAGACAATACCGGTGAATTCTACATCGATTGTGGAAG
>JZKD02S1673786.1:481022-495700 GCA_000966675.3 Picea glauca | reverse complement strand
AAAAAAAAACCCTGATGTATTAACTCATCCTTCCCCCCCACAACCTTAGCAAATGGTTGCAACAAATCCTACCCCTCCGCAAGGGGGCATGTCAGGTACCCCTCAGTATGAGAGGTACTCCTTGAATGAAATAGTTTTTATGTGTGATCAAATGGTATCCATTCAAACTTGATCATAAAACTATGGAAATCTTGATACTACTCCTCCCACACAAGAGTCTACGTCCTCTTCCCAGCCTGGTGGCCCTCTTCAAATTGAGAATCCATCCTTTGACACATTTCTTTCGCCCCTCGAAGGGAATTCCTTGATATATGACACACAATATTAACACATGGGTTGCGCACAAATACAATATTGTGGAAGACTTGGCCCGATCACCATGTGTTGTGTATGCCCTTGAAGTCCTCCAAATATACCTTGTGCAGCATAAATATTTGTTATCTGCAATAGGCGGGGTTGATCCCTTAGAGTTGAGATTGATGGCCTTTGATTCAGATCAGGTTCATCATATGATTTCCCACCAAATTTATTTTCAAATCAAAGTTAGACTACTGGGGAAGAATATTCTTCACACTTGATGAAGGAGAATCAACTTGTATCATGTCCATGTCATGTTGGAAAGCCATTGGCTCTCATAAGCTAGATAGATTTGTGACCATATTGTAAGCCTTTGATGGACATATGTTCCAACCTCATGGAATTATCGTTGCATTTCCCATTGAGCTAGGCAGTAAGAATGTCTCCATTGCAATGGAGGTAGTTAACACTCCTCTTGAGTACATTATTATACGCATGTGTACTTGGTTCTATGAGATGACATCAATTGCCTCATCAGTCTTTGAAGTCTTACATTTCCCTCGCCAATGGAAAATCATCACTATCAATCAATTAGCATTTTTCACCCCAGACATCGGATCCAATGCGGGTTATAAAATACCCTTTGTTGGTGATTCCCAGAGTTCTTACTTGAGTGTTGGTGTGGGGATGTTCAAAGACTCTTCATTGATGGGAAATTTCCCCCTTCCCCCACAAATTTATCTTGTCAATATTATTTCTTTGTTTACCAGTGGATCCCTCGGGTCTTCCAATCCTTGGGTGGTGCCTTGTCCCGAGGATGTTGAACCTTATCGAGCTAGTATGTTTCTCATTGAAGTAAATATTTCCTCTCCAACGATACTTTCAGTGTCAAATGAGATTGGCTAGAAACTCCATCCTCATATGGAGTGTGACTAGCTTACTCCATCTGCATGGGTTGCTGAATATCCAAGTTAACGTGATTTCCTTCATTTCAAGTTTCCTTTAGATGAGGCCATCCTATAAGTCATGGATTTCTTGGATAATCAAGGGGAACATGAGCATCATTGAGCATATCTTCTTCCTAATTCAGAACCAATGAGAGTCAACATGATGAATCTCAATCTAGGATTGGGGGAATTTGTTAGAGCATCTAGTCAACCTACTGATATTGAAACTTTTAATCCTTGGATTTATTTTAAGGAACTTGCCGCAAATTATCTACTTCCCCTTCCATCGAAGATACACATTTTTTACCTCCTTCACATCTTGATGGGCCCCATCAAGGAGCTATCATAGCTCACGAGACCACTCATGATGAGTATCTTTGGCCACAAAAATATGTTCCTATGTGGCATGGCCCTGACATGTTGTGTCGTACGATGTCGACATTGACCTGTAAGTTCATCAGCTATGGAAAGGGTCCTTGGTCATATCCTAGAAATGGGATCTACTTTCCATAAGTCATCCAAATGGATAGTGCCCTGTATATAAGTGTGTGGTGTGAATGATTTTTGTTTTGCATATATCATATCTAGAAAATCCAAAAATGTTTCCCTTTTTGAGATTTTGATATGCATTTTGACCCCTAAATCTAGTTTAAATGTGTTGACATGATTACGAGAACTTTTTTTTACGAAGATGGTGACTTCCACCAAACTTGAGGTAAGTTTTCTGAAATGGACTTATAGTGATAGGTTTTTCCCTGCGACACCATTTTTCATTATTACTTGTGCATTTTCCCATCACAATGTTGTAGGTTCAATCTCGTCATGTTGAGACATTAGCCACTCCATTTTTTCATGTCGCAACTTTCACAATAGAACCTACTCTCCATGGGTGCCTTAGTTGGTCCAAGTGGATATCGGTTGCCACCCACCTAGTCCAACTAGCTCAGTTACATATTTCATTTTGGAAGTTTCAACTTTCATCTTGGAAGTTTTTTTTTCTAGCTTTTCGGGTCCTAAACTTCCAGGGCCTTTTTGGGGCCCTAAACAATGTTTTTTGGGCCTGCCATAGTCACACTAAAGATGCAGTCAAAGTGTGATGACATAATGTGTATTCCTCGGATAGACCTTTCCAATGGATCCCACATGACTTTTGGTGCTTCATCTCCTAGGGTTAGGTTTTTGGATGTCTAGGGTTTTGGAATTCATGTTTTATGTAAAAAGGCCTTTGGAGCCTCATTGTACTCATCTTCTTGTGAATGAGCACAACTGTCACATCTCTTCTCAAAGATAATTCACCACCATTCTAGTAAGCTTGTTTCAATATGGATTTTACAGTTTTAACATATTTCTTTATTGATAGAATCCAAGTTCTACTGTATCTTTGTTATTGTTCATTGAATCTCTGTGTTAATATTATAGATCTGTATTCATTTTGTTCTACTCATCAAATCTAGATCAATGGTATCAGAGTGGTCTTCTCCTTGTCGTTCTTATTGCATGTCCTTGACGAGGCCATGATACAAAGAGTTGTGTCTCGATCTTGTTTATCTTCTTGAAAAGAGCTCTCGCATGCCCAAGCGACCTTCCATGGTGGGAGAAAAGAAAGATGACGGGACATGAAATCCTTTCAAATTTTTGCTCGAGGAATCCCTCACGTAACAAAGGAATGAGATGATGCATAGTTTTGCGCAAATCCTTCGACGAATACCAACAAGTGACACATATTCCTCGAGTGGAGGTGCCACCCCATTAAAGGTACAAATCAACTTTGATATTCCCATATTTGAAGGTCATATAGACGCAGATGTTGTAGACAAATGGTTAAATCTGCTAGAAGGGTATTTTTCTATCCATAATTTTTCCAATAGAGAAAAGATTACATTTGCGCTCCTCAAAGCCATCCCTGATGTCAAATATTGGTGGGATACTTTCTGTAAGAAAAAGGCAACATAGGAACCCTCATTATTTACAGTCACACTCACTTGGGAGTCCTTTACAGATGCTATTAAGGGATAATACTATCCCATTGGAAGTTATGATGACCTGTAAACAATATGGACCACATTGTGTCAGGAATGGGACCAAACAGTGCCAGAATTCACAAATATCTTCCATACCTTGCGCACCAAGATGGGTATCAAAGATTTTGAGTGACATCTAGTGCTCAAGTACTATGACAGTCTACATAGATACATCTGGACATAAATGGAGTTTTTGAACATCTTGTCCTTGGGTGTGGTCTATCGATATGCCGTCAAAATCGAGCAAAATCTTAAACAAAATACATGACAATTTGGGTTTGGGAACCCCTCATAGCAGAAGCAGGGAAAAGGTAGCCCCAACCCATAGAACAAAGGGTAGATCAAATATGGACATCCTCAGTACAACCAGTCAAATTCATAGACAAAGAAGAAAAATGGAAAGACGAAGAAAGACATCGGAAAGTGGTGTGACTTTCATAAGAGCCTCTGGCATAACACTGTTGATTTCCTCTCAAAGTAGTGATTGGTGATTGAGGTGAAAACTTACAAATCATATTTGGGTTTTGAATCTGAGTCAGAACTATAAAAGGGGAGACATTATTGACACAGAACCCAGTGCCACTGTTTCTACCACCAAGATCCAACCCACTGAACAAGATGAACCAGAAGAAGGCGAGCACCTCTTTCATTCACAGATGTGGGTGAATGGTGCTCTACTGCACTTGATATTTGATAGTAGTAGCTAGAAGAAACTCATCTTAGCGGAGTTCTTCAAGCGACTGGCCTTGTTGACAATGTCACACCTACAACAATACACCATCGGATGGCTCTTCCAAGGAAGCGATCTTCTCATTATCCAACAATGTCGCCTGCCCTATGACATCAAGCCCTTCAAAGATGAGGTATTGTATGATGTTTATCCCCTTGAAGTTTGTGATGTTATTTTGGGCCAACATTATTTATGGAAATTTCATGTTGTATATGAGACTATGCATCACAGTGTTATTATTACCTTGGACATGAAATTGTACATGATACCCGAGGTAGTCCCACCTACTTTCATTTCCTTGATCTCTTCAAATCAATGCAGGAAGGTCTTCTCTCAGACCGAGAAGTTTGTATTCTTCGTGATTCTCTCTCAAAGTGAGCAGAAGGTGGTAGCCACATCCATGGCCTCTGCGGCCGAACTCTCTATGCATCAGAAGCAAGTGGATAAGGTCATGGAAGAATACAAAGACATCTTGTCCTCACCCACTAGGGTACCTTTGCATTGTCAGTTCAAGCATTCAATTGATCTAACCCTCGACGCACCGCTACCCAATGGGTAAGTCTATCATCTCTCTTTGTTAGAAAACAAGGAGATCAAGCATCAGATCCAATAATTTCTCCAAAAGGGGCACATCCAACCTAAATCATCATTGTGTGGAAACCCAATCATGCTAGTGTAGAAGAAAGACAAGACCTAGCGACTCTGCATCAATTATTGGGCTCTAAATAAAATGATAGTCAGGAATGGGTACCCGATTCCTCGAATTGAATATCTCCTTGACTAGTCCAAGGGGGCCAAATGTTTTACTAAGATTGATCTCAAGTTTGGCTACCATTAGGTCCCAATAGAGAAGACAGATGTATCAAAAACTGCATTCAAGTCCAAAGAAGGTATTTTTGAATGGTTGGTGATGCCCTTTGATTTGACAAATGCCCCAACAAATTTCATGGGGATGATGGATGATATCTTGTGGCCTTTCACCAATTATTTTGTGGTGGTGTATCTGGATGACATCATCATCTACAACAAGAATTGGGAAGAACACTTGCATCATATTCAATAGGTTTTGCACACTCTGCGACAACTCAAGCTATATGCAAATTTGGGAAAATTCTCCTTCGACATGGACATGGTCCAGTACCTAGGATACATTGTTGATGAGCATGGGGTGAATGTGTATCCATCCATGATCTGGATTTATGAGCAGAACGAAATAAATAATAGATTGAATACAATAACACATAGATACAGAGAACACCAACAAATATCAAGTGAACAATAACTTCTATTGAATAAATAAAATAGGTTGAAACTGTAAAACTGTAGAACTGAAAACAACTTGCTCGAATGGTGGTAGCTATATTCAAGAAGAGATGTGGCTTCTATGCACATCTGTCTGAGAAAAATGATTACAATGTGTCTCAAGAGGCCTTTTAAACATTACTCATGAATTCCAAAACCCTAGACATCCAAAAACCTAACCCTAGGAGATGAAACACCAAAAGTTATGTGGGGCCTGATGGGTAAGTTGGTACCTCAACTTCCTGGGGTCCTAAATTTTCCATACGACCTCTGTTTTAGGCACCTCATAGCCTATTGGAAAGGTATTTTCCATAAATACACATTATGATGTCAAACTCAGCCTCCATCTACAATTTGAATTTGGAAAGACAAAAAAACATTGTTTAGTGCCCCAAAATGACCCTGGAGGTACAAAAAGATGCACTGACATGAAAAATTCCAAAATAATCCAATTGGATTAGGTGGGAGGCCACCAATCTCCATTTGGAAGCTGTGTAGGGATTCAGACAACCTTGAAAGTGTAGAAACCACAATTACAAATAATTACAGAAGAACATGTTGAACTAAAACTGCCAAAAGGAGCCAGTTGGGTTAGGTGGGTGGCCACCAATATCCACTTGGATCCATCCTCCCCCCTTAAGAAGAATTGGTCTCCATTGTATTGATTACCCCCATAAGGTGATGAATTTTCTATTGAATTTGGCCCTGGGTGATCCATTTTCCTTGGTGGAGGAGCTGCCCTACCTTGACAACTCGATAAAGATGTATCGTTTGCTCGTGAGTTCCCTTGATCTGTGTGTCCACTATTTGATCAATGGATGTATGTTCCATGCAGTCAGGGTTGAGATATGTTGGTTTCAACTGTTCTGCGATCTCTGAGGTGTCCAATAATGGTGTAAAATATGGTCAGAGGAGGTCCACATTGAACACTGGGTGCAAGCCAAGGGAGGGGGGACTGTTGAGCTCAAAACAATTGTCTCCGACAACCTTGGTGATAGTGTAAGGCACATAACGAAGTGGATGGAGCTTTCGATGGGTCCCTATAAGGAGTTCTTTCCGAAACTTTTACCAAAACTTGTCTCCCACTTGAAACTTGTGCGGTACCCAGTGTTGATCATGGTGCTGCTTGTACTTAGCATTAGCTTTCAACAAAATCTCATGGACATGTTGGTGGATGTGTTTAATGCACTCAATGAATCTGGTGGATTTTTCGGCCTCAGAATGAACATGGGAATATTATGTCTATGTGGTTGCAAGAGGTAGTGCAACATCAATGGGACCCAAGGGTTGGAATCCCAAACCCACCTGAATTGGGCTATGGATGGTGGAGCTATGGAGAGCCCTATTGTAGCTATGTTGAACATAGGGAAGACTCTCATCCCATGTACGCAGATGCTTAGAGTTATACATGCGTAGGATGTGCACAATCATCCGATTGACGACCTCTGTCTGGCCATTGGTTTGAGGGTGCAAGGCAGTGGATTTAGTGAGCTTGTTGTCCAATAGTGACTAGAGACTTGACCAGAATGTGTTCAGGAACCTATTGTCTCGATTGGTGATGATGGTATGTGGTTTCCAAAAATGTACCCACACTCATTCGAAGAAGATCTAGGCAGTATCTTTCGATGTGATGCTCTTCTTCCAGGTGTGAGAATGGCCATCTTTGAAAACTGATCAACCACCACAAATACATAATCATTGCCTTGATTGGTGGATGGAAGGCCAGACATGTAATACATCGATATGAATTCCCAAGGCCTTTGGGGAGTAGGAAGAGGAGAGTATAAGCCTTGCTTCTTGATGGCTGGCTTGGAAATGGCACAGTCAGTGCAAGATCTAATATACTTGCTGACGCCCTGTCAAAGTTTTGTGAAATAAAATTGTTTCTATAGAATGACTACAATTTTCTCCATGCCAAACTATCCTACCATCCTAATGCAGTGATCCTCCCAAATCATGTTTGAACGCTCGCTTGCAGGAACACAGAGGTGGCCCAGATGGCATAAAATGCCATTGTGAATGTGAAAATCGGTGACATTCCTGCATGTACCTAAGAGCTGATAGGTGGTGGCAAAGTCAGGATCTTGTTGATAAAGTTGGGGCCACTCAGATGTATCATGCCCATAGGAATGGAGCACGGTGGTGAGTGCAGCCACGAGAGGTCGGCAGAGGTAGTTAGTGACATGATTTGTCCTCCCTGTCTTATACTTTATGTTGATATGGAGCCGTTGTAGGTATGTGGACCACTTCTAATGGAAATTGTTCTACAACTTCTCCTGTGTCTGTATGAATTACAGAGGCTTGTGATCAGTGTGGATGATTGTATCCTTTCCCAAAATGTAATTTTTCCATTGATGACAGGCTTATACAATGGAATACATTTCCTTGTCATAGGTGGGGTATTTTCAGATAGTATCCGAGAGTGTCTCACTATGGTATGCTACCAGATGACCACACTGAGTGAGAATTGTGCCTACAACATAGTTAGATGCACCAGTCTCAATATCGAACGGTTGTTGCAGATCGGGTAAGGAGAGTACTAGAGCTGATCACAAGCGATGCTTCAAATAATCAAATGCTCATTGTTGTGTCTTCCCCCATGAAAAATTTTCCTTACCACCACCCTTGGTCACTTGCCTGAGGGCCCATGCAATATGGGAGAATCCCAACATGAACCGTCGATAGAAGTTGGCAAGTCCCAAGAAGAACTGAAGCTTGGTTAGTGTGGTCGAGGCTAGCCAGTCATGAATGACTTGGATATTAGTTGGATCCATATGTACCCCATGTTCATAAAAAATGTATCCCAATTATTGGACCTTGTTCATGCCAAAGGAGCATTTTTCCAAGTTGGCATATAGCTTGTGCCACCGCAGAGTGCTCCAAACCTGTTGAATATGCTGCATGTGATCCTCCCAAGTTTTGCTGAAGATGAGGATGTCATCCAGATATACCACCGCAAAATATTTGGTGAAGGGTCTCAATACATCATCCATCAACCTCATGAAAGTTACAGGTGCATTTGTTAGGCCAAAGGGCATGACCAAAAATTCAAAGAGACCTTCTTTAGATTTGAAAGTTGTCTTCCATACATCAATCTGTTCAATGGGAACCTGGTGGTAGCTATACTTTAGGTAAATCTTTTTGAATAAATTGGCCCCCTTGAGTTGGTCAAGAAGGTCATTAATTCGGGGAATTGGGTACTAGTTCCTAACTGTGATTTTGTTTAATGCTCTCTAATCAATGTAGAGCTGCCATGTCCCATATTTCTTCTGCACTAGTACAATCGAGCTTGTGCAAGGGGAGGATATGGGTATGATGTGCCCATTTTGAAGCAAATCTTGGATATGACATTTGATTTTGTCATTTTCCATCAGTGAGCGATGATAAACTAGTCCATTAGGCAGATGTGCACTGGGGGTTAGATCACTTGGATGCTTGACTTGGTAATGCATTAATACCCCGATGGGTGAGGAGAAGATGTCTCTGTACTCTTCCATGATTATGTCCACTTTATTCTGCTACAAAGAGAAGCTCTATGTAGAGGTCACAGAAGTGGCGACGACCTTTTTCTTACTATGAGCATGAATCACAAAGAAGAAGAACTTCCTGGTTTTTGAATTACTGTATTTCTTAACAGAGATTAAAGAAATAGCGGTAGGCGACACTACCTCTGGTATCTTCTAAAATTGTATACCCAAAGTAATAATAACACTGCGAGGTCTAGACTGATACACAACATGTCGCTTCCACAAATATGGTTTTCCTAAAATAATATCACAAACTTCAAGGGGAGAAATATCACACAACACCTCATCTTTGAAGGCTTGATGTCGTAGGGAAGACAACACTGTTGCTTGACACGAAGATCTCTTCCTTGGAAAATCTAGTCAATGGTGTAGGGATATGAGTGTGGTGTCATCGACAGGTCCAACCACTTGATGACCTCTGCTGAGATTAGATTCTTATGACATTTTCTATCGACAATGAAATGAAGCGGAGCCCCCTTTACCCACATCTATGAGTGAAATAGGTGTTCCCATTCCACTGGTTCTTTTGGTTCACTTGGATCGACTTTGGTGGTAGTGAAAGTGGTGCTGGGTTCGGCATCAATAATAATCTTCCCTCCTTCTAGATTTTATTCAGAGTCAGAATATTCCTCTCACTTGGAAGGTTTTAGCTCAACCACTGGTGACTTCTTGGAGCAACATTCTTCGGTGTTGTGACAAGGGATTTTATGGTATTCACACCACTTTCCTGTGTCCTTCTTTGACTTCCCATTACCATTCTTGTGTTACGGATTGGACTGGTTGTCCTGAGAGTGGCCATCTTTGCTTTGTCCATTTTTTTGTGGGTTGGGGCTAACTTTGAACTACTTTGGCTGTGAGGAGTTTGCAGATCCAAACTCTTGCCTCTTCTTCTTAAATTCCTGCTCGATCTTGACAACATATCTATAAGCCATACCCAATGATGCAATGTATAGAAAATTCATTTCTGTTTGAATGTATCTATGTAGAAAACCATGATATTTGAGCACTAGATGTCGTTTAGAGTCTTCTATACCCAATTTGGTACGTTGGGTATGGAAAATATTGGTGAAATCTGGTACCGTCTGGTCCCTTTTCTGATGCAGGGTGGTCCATCTTGTGTACTAGTCCTCGTAGCTCCCAACAGGATAGTACTATTCTTTAATGGCATCCCTGAAGGAATACCATGTGGGGACAACCAAAAATATTACAAATTCCTTTATGGTACTTTGCTCAGAGTAAGTATCTCACTAGTCCTTAACATGGTGGATGACCTTCAGGAGTGCAAAAGTAATCTTTTCCCTATCGAAAAAATTAAGGACTGAAAAATACCCTTCGATCTGATTCAACCATTTATCTACAACATCCGCATATTCAAATAATGGAATATCAAAATTTAATTGTACCTTGAAGGGGGTTGCATGGCTTCTTGATAAAGATGTGTCTCTTGTGGGTAGCCTCTGAAGGATCTGTGCAAAGTTGTCCATCATTTCATTGCTTTGTCGCACAAGGGATTCCTTGAGCAACAATTTAAAAGGATCTCCTGCTCCATCATATTTATTCTCTTTCCCCATGAGTTGTTTTTGGGCTCGGCGCGACTGATCTTGCAAATGCGTGACTGGTTCGAGTCCCAACTTCGTGTACCCAGATCTTGTCGGGGACATGCACAAAGAAAAATAAATGAAGATAAGGCCGCTTTGATACCAATGATCCATATTTATGAGTAGAATGAAATAAATATCAGACTGAATATAATAACATAGAGATACGAAGAACAACAACATATATCCAGTGAACAATAAATTCTATTAAATAAATAAAATAGGTTGAAATTGTAAAACTGCAGAACTGAAAACAACTTGTTTGAATGGTGGTAGCTATCTTCGAGAAGAGATGCGGCTACTACGTGCATCCTTCAGGGTAGAATGATTAAAATGAGGCTCTAGAGGCCTTTTTAACATTACTCATGAATGCCAAAAACTAGACATCCAAAAACCTAACCCTAGGAGATGAAACACCAAAAGTTATGTGGGCCCCGATGGGTAAGTTGGTACCTCAACTTATCGAGGTCGTAACTTTTGTATATGACCTCCATTTTAGGCATGTGATAGCCCGTTGGAAAGGTCTTTTCAAGAACTACACATTATTCCATCAAACTCTAACTTTGTCTATAATTTGACTGTGGCAAGCCAAAAAAACACTGTTTAGGGCCCTAAAACGGCCCTATAAGTACAGAAAGATGAACTGACATGAAAAATTCCAAAATAATCCAGTTGGATTAGGAGGGTGGCCACCGATATCCACCTGGAAGCTTTGTAGGGATTCAAACAACCTCTAAAGTGTAGAACCCATAATTACAAAGAATTACAAAAGAACATGTTGAACTAAAACTGTCAAAAGGATCCAGTTGGAATAGGTGGGTAGCTACCAATATCCACCCGGATCAAGCCAAGATATAGATCATTATTGATTGGCCAGCCCCAACCACACTCACTGAGCTTCAAATATTTTTAGTCCTTGAAAATATCTATCGCAGGTTTGTGTTGGGATTCTCCCATATTGCATGGTCCCTCAACCAAGTAACCAGGGGTGGTGGTAAGGAAAATTTCATGTGGGGCCTGTCACAATAACAAGCATTCGATGATTTGAAGAAACGCTTGTGCTCAACCCCAGTGCTCTCATTACCTGACCTAGAACAACCCTTTAAGATCAATACGTATGCTTCAGATTATGTTGTGAGAACATTTCTCACTCAACACAAACACCCTATGGCCTATCATAGTGAGACACTATCAGATGTCATCTGTAAGTACCCTACTTACAACAAAGAAATGTACTCCATTGTGCAATCCTATCACCAGTGGAGACATTACATTCTCAGGAAAGAGATAGTCATCCACACCGATCATAAGCCATTGTAGTTCATGCATACATAAGGAAAATTGTAGAATGACCGTCATCAAAAGTAGTCCACACACTTGCAGTAGTTCCATATCAACATCAAGTATAATACAGGGAGCACCAACCGCGTCATTGATTGCCTCAACCACCCTCCAGTTGCAGAACTCACCAGGGTGATAAAATTGTGGGGCCATGATACCTCTGGATGGCCCCAACTCTATGAGAGAGACCCTGTCTTCTCTGCCACATATCAAAGATTGGGGACAAACACAACTATCAATTATTTCCATATTTAAGATGGGATGTTGTGCCATTTGGGCCATCTCCGCATTCCATAAAGAGAACAAGTGAAGTTGATTTGGGAATCCCACTATAGTCGGGTGGAAGGATATTTAGGTGTAGAAGAGACAATGGAAGTGTTACAATAACATTTCTATTGGCCAAAACTTCGACAGGATGTCAGCAAGTATATCAGGTCTTGTACTTCCTACACCATTGCCAAACCGACCATTAAGAAACCAGGCATGTACACCCCTCGTCCTACTCCTAACAGGCATTGGGAATCCATATTGATGGAATACATGTTGGGCCTTCTGTCAACCAGGTGGGGAAACAACTGTGTTTTTGTCGTGGTTGATCATTTTTCTAAAATGGCGATTTTGGTTGCCTGTAAGAAGATCATCACAACAAAAGTCACTGATCAACTCTTCTTCGAATGAGTGTGGGTACATTTTTGGGTACCACAAACCATCATCTCAGATCAATACAATTAGTTTCTTAGCACATTCTGGTTGAGCCTCTGGTCACTTTTGGACACCAAGCTCACCAAATCCACTTCCTTCCACCCCTAGACAGATGGCCAAATCGAGGTCATCAACCATATGATCGTGCATATCATACGCATGTACAATTCCAAGAATCCCCACACATGGGATGAGAGTATTCCCTATGTTCAACACAACTACAAAAGAGGCATACATAACTCAACCAGCCACAACCCCTTTCAGGTGGGGTTGGGATTTCAACCATTGGATTCCATGGATGTTACACTACCCCTTGTGGCCACCCAGGTAGACTCGTTCCATGCTCAAATTGAATCCGATAAAGCTAATTGATTCATTGAGTGGATCCAACACATCCACCAACAATATCATGATATTTTACAGAAGTCCAATGCTAGGTACAAGCAGCCCCATGATCAACACCAGGTGCCACACAAGTTTCAGGTGGGAGATAAAGTTTGCTTGCACTTGCAGAAATAATGTCTTACGAGGCCCCATCGGAAGCTTCACCCACTCCACTATGGAACTTACACCATCACCAAGGATGTGGGTGATAATAATTTTGATCTCAACATTCCTCCCTTCCTTGGATTGCATCTAGTATTTAATGTGGACCTCCTTCGGCCATATTTTCCACCACTATTGGACACCTTAGAGATAGTAGAAAAATTGACACCCACATAGCTCAACCCTAACTTCATGGAATAGTAATCCACTGATCATATTGTGGACAAATAGGTCAAGGGCACTCGCCACCAAAGGATCCAACTTTATCATGTTGTTAAAGTAGGGAAACTCTTGCACCAAGGCAAGTGGCTCACCCGAGGTGAAATTCAACATAAATTTCCTCATCCGATGGGGGAAATCAATGCAATGGAGAACATTGCTTTCTAAGGGGGGAATATTGATCCAGGTGGATATCGGTGGCCACCCACCTAGTCCAACTGACTCACTTACAGATTTCATCTTGGCAGTTTCATTTTTCATCTTTGCAGTTTTTTTTCTAGCTTTTCGGGTCCTAAAATTCTAGGGTTGTTTTGAAGCCTTAAACAATGTTTTTTGGGCCTGCCAAAGTCACACTATACACAAAGATAGAGTGTGACAACATAATTTGTAGTTCTCGGATGCAAACGTTTCCACCCCGGGAAGTTGATGTACTAATTTACCCCAACTGGGCCCACATGACTTTTGGTGCTTCATCTCCCAGGGTTAGGTTTTTGGATGTATAGGGTTTTGACATTCATTTTTTATGTAAAAATTCCTTTGGATCCTCATTGTACTCATCTTGTTGCGAATGAGAGCAACCGTCACATCTCTTCTTAGAGATAAGCTGCCACGATTCTAGCAAGCTTGTTTCAGTCTGCATTTTACAGTTTCAACATATTTCTTTATTAATAAAAGCCAAGTTTTATTGTATTTCTATTATTTTTCATTGAATCTATGTGTTAATAATATATATTTGTATTCATTTTGTTCTGCTCATAAAATCTGGATCACTAGTTAGCACCCAATTATGATTCGGTGTTGATGCTATGATTTCTTGTAGGCTTGGGAACCCTCCTATAGCCCCAGCATAGCTTGATGTTGAGACTCATTTCCCTCTCTTCATCTATATTCTAGCCATATCCCGAGGGGTTTCCTGATGTTTTATGTTGCTTTACAGTCACTTATGCATTTTCTTCTTGCGTCATACACACCATTGTTGGACTACCATTTGCTAAGATCTCACTTATTGCTATTGCAATGGCCCTTGAGCATTTTTCTCTTGCATTATTTGGCCTCTGTTTTTCATCCACCTACCCATGGAGAGAACCACTACTAAGAGTGGACCTCACTTGATAGTACCCATTTTCATTCATGTTGTTAAGCCACGCGTTCTCTCTAGATGAGATAACTTCTGTTAGCACTCTGTAATTTTGCCCAAGGCTGAAAGGCAATCACAGAGGCAACATCAGAACCGCTTCGAGTCTTGGATCTAGCCCTCCAAGACTCAGAGAGGGATCTCTTTGTATGATGTAGCTTTGTTTGCAGGAATATTAGGCTAGTTATGAAGAACGAATGTGTTTTGTTATAAAAGGGTTTATAAATTGGTTGAGGCAGCTAACACATCCATTGGGCTATGGGGTCTGTAATTAATCAAATCTGAGAAACAACCAGAAATGCCAAAGAAATCC
>JZKD02S1673786.1:464440-480288 GCA_000966675.3 Picea glauca | reverse complement strand
TAATGTATTTTATTACTTTTAGCTTTTTAAATATTTTTTAATGTTTTTAATATGTTTTATTTCTTTTTGTTAGTTTTAATTGTTTTTTAAATGTTTTATATGTTTTTTAAATTAAATTGATTTATTTTAATTTTAAAATAACCTTAACTTTTAACTTAGATGCTAATCTAGGTTACTAACTAATCACTAACTTAGATTACTAACTTAATTAATAATTAATTAATTAAAATTTAATTAGTGATTAATTAATTATTAAATAGTTATTATTAATCAATTTAAACCTAGACTAACCTTATTGCTTTATCCTAAGTCCATTTATGCAGGGATGGAAAGCGGGATAATGGAGGCTGGCGAAAGACAAGGGGGAGAGGATGCAACGGATGAAGGATGCAGCAAGGTGATGGAGGATTGAGCGACAAGAGTGGAGGGAGGAAACGGAATCACCTGAGCCATGTTTCGTGAGCGAAAACATATGCCTGAGATAGATATATATTAGTCAGAAGACTGATTCCCATAATTTATGGGGTGATAACAACTTCTACCCCTTTTTTATGCTCGTTAAACCATGAAAAAGGCACCAGATGAGTTCACTTTTAACTCTTTTTAGTGCTCACTACACCATGAAAAAGACACCTTATGAGTATACTTTTAACTCTTTTTCAGGCTCATTAAAACTGAATGAAAAAGATACTACCGAGCACACTTTAATCTCTCTTTCGTGCTTGTTAATACATGGAGACACTAAAAACAAAAAAAATAAAAAAGGAGTGGTTTTTTTAGCATTGATTTATTTATGAAATGGAAACATCAGTCGAGTCACCATTGAACATGGACCCTGTTTGAGTCCTTATCTCACAGTTGGTCTATATCTTTCCTATGATCCGTACTAGTAATATGAGTCATAGATACTCCTCTCCCTAGATACTCTTTCGGTCATCATGGAGAGTGTTTGAATGCCACCTGCGTTGTTGCACTATATTAGTCCAACTCTTGAGTTTTGTTTCCAAGTCATCAATTTTTCATGCTATATGTTCAAGGGAAGTTTAATCCTGAATCGACCATTTTCTATTTTGTTGACCTTATGAGTTATCCATCTGTGTTTTAGTTGTACTTGGTGATTCTGTCTCTTCACATCATCTCTCGGTGTATGTTTCATGCCGATTGATGGAGGATACATTAAGGCCCTCCATCGACAGATATTTTCCTATCGACTTCAACACATTATCTAGGAGATGGATCTAGAAACTAGCTAGTACCTTGGAGCTTGCAGTCCTCAGTGGAAGAAATCCTCACAATCGAAAGTAGGTTTACATCATTTATCCTTGATTGATCAATTCTATGAGTGTTCAACATCAGATAATATATTCACACTCATTAGATTGTACTATGTGCCTTGGGGCCCATTTTCACCATCGGTGGGTTCCCTCACGTCTGTTAAAAATATATGTTAATGAATGGTAATTAGACATTTTCTTCCATGCTCAACATCAAATCATATATTCACATGTTGTATAATTGTACCATAGAGGTTTAGGACGAAGACCTTGGATTTGGGGCCACATCATTATCTCACATCACCCTCCCAAGTTGCGATGGAGTATATCACTTTTTGATGACTAATTTGAAGACTTCGGGGGCACTCTCATTATTTCTTGATGTCTTCATGATATATACTATGACATAGATCCACATCGTGTTTTCTTGTGGCTATGATATTATTGATGACATGGATCTACCGTGTACTTTTTCATGGCCACAGTGTTGCATTTCATGTCATGATCCGTAGTGTATTGTTTTCTTTGATTCTCTTCCGATTCAAGGTATTCCTACCTTGGGGATGGTCTATACATGTATTTATCCTTGGTTTTTGATTGCAGGTACTCTTTGATAAACTACTGACCTCTTTTCTCTCTCCTCACACTGCCTCATATTGACGACATTTTATTGTAATGTGTTTCAACCATCCATTCCTTTCCCAACATCACACATTAGGGGGCATCTGTTATAGCCTTAATTTCCACCCTATAGTGTTAGGAGTAACATGGTAGAAGATGCAAGCTGAGACACCATGTGACAGGTCACTAGTCATCTATATAACAACATGCGACCATGTCACCAGTTGACAATGTGCAACTAGCAACCACCCCGGTAACCTTCTATATTCACGAAGTTTCAAAAAGGAAAGTGATGGATGCGTTGGTTCTTCATGGAATGAGCCTTGGAACTCACAATATTCAAGTCTCCATTAGTTTCTAGAAGATATATAATCTCTCCCAAGTCTCTTCCAAGAATCTATATAAGGAAGGCCAATATTGAGCATGAGGAGGATGAATCATTCATGGAGTTATGTTGCCAAAATATAGAGGTGCTTATCCATTCTACATCAGTTGCAGACAAATTTCCTAGCTTGGTTGAAAAGTTGAGGAGAAGCAAAGACCAAGGGGAAAGAAGGAATGCATCTACACCTAGAGGTAAAGTGCATTGATGTACTTCTTTCATTTTAATCAATAGATCATTGGTTTTCCCCTATTGATGTTTGTATTTCACTCGCAAATGCTTGGATCTGATTTATTCCTTCATAGATCAGGTTATATCGAAGCTATATATATGATTCTAATGCTAAGAAGAGAAGTAGGAAGGAATTTTTTGTCACTTGTGTGTAGGTAGCAGGTTGAAGGAGCTGGATTAGGATCTATGGGAATACACCAACCAAGAACATGTGAGGAAGAAATTTGGGAAAAGGTATGCCATTCCACCATTTCTTGGTTTAATTATGAATCTACTTGCTTGTTTCTAGGGAGAACCATAGAATTCTACCCCACTATATGTCTAGGATCAATAGGAAGATCCTAGTGAGATATTACTATCCAATTGGTGATATTTTCTCTATAACACTAGGACATTGGAAGAGACCATAAGGAATAAAAAGTACCTTTATGAGAATAATAGAGGAAGACCAACTTTGCAAAAGGCTTTGGATGAAAAAAATAAAGGCAAGATGGAGCAAAGAAAGAAAGGTTTTAAGCAACCATCTTATAGAAACAACTCTCAAGCATATCAACAAGGACAACCAAAACAAAATGAGTCCAATATGATAGATTTATTTGGGAAAAGACCAAGATAGAATCCCATAAAATGTTGGGGATGTGAGGGAAACCACTTGTATAGTGATTTCCCTCACAAAGGAGAAAATATGAGGATTGTTCACAATATTCAGGAGGCTGATACAGTTGAGGACATTGGTAGAAGCATGCCAATTGTCTATGCATCCTTGGATAACAAGAAAGAAAAGTATCACTCTCCCATGATTGAAGTATAATATAAGATTGATAATCATCCCATAACCATTTTAATTGATTCTAGATCTATCCATAGTTACATAAATGCTAATATTTTTGAAAGATTTTATTTGCAAATAAGAAAAAATGAGAAATCTTGGTTGGTTCAGCTAGCCACTGAAGCTAAGAGAAAGATTATTGAGCTAGTCAAGGATTGTCCAATGGACATGAATGGACTCAACATTAAGGTAGATTTGAACATCATATATTTGGGTTCATATGATTGTTTTATTGGTATGGATTGGTTGGACAAGCATCATGCTAGCCTTAGACTGCTACAACAAGGAATTCACCTGTCTTGATGAGGAAGGGTAGCAAGGAAAAGTATAATGAATTCCAAGGCCGATATCTATTAGAGAAATTCTATCCATGCAGTTGAAGAAGAGTTTCAAGAAACGATGTCAGATTTATGTAGCCCACATGGAAGAGGCAACCAAAGATAAAATTCCAAGTTTTGAAGACCATCCAGTCCTAAAATATTTCGAGGAGGTATTTGGGGAGATTTCATGGTTTTCGTCAAAGAGAGACATTGATTTATTTATTGATTTGGTGTTGGGAGATTCCTCAATGTCCAAGGCTCCTTATAGGATGGGAAAACCAAAGTTAAAAGAATTGCAAATGTAGTTTGAAGAAATTTTGAAGAAGGGGTATATATGCCCAAGTGTGTCACCTTGGGGTTCCCTAGTGCCCTTTGTGAAGAACAATGATGGAACCTTAAGGTTGTGAATTGATTTCAAACAACGAGATAAATTTACCATAAAGAACAAATACCCCTTGCCAAGGATCGATTATCTTTTTTATCAATTGAAAGGTGTAAGAATCTTTTCCAAAATTGACTTGAATTTAGGCTATCATCAAGTAAGAATAAAAGAAGAAGATATCAACAAGACAACATTCAAGACAAGATATGGACATTATGATTTTTTGGTAGTGCCATTTGGGCTATCAAATGCATCATCTATCTTCACGTGTATGATGAATGAATCATTTATGTAATATTTGGACAAGTTTGTAATTGTTTTCTTGGATTATATGCTCATCTACTCAAATAAAAAGGAGTAACATGAGCCACATTTAAGGATGGTGCTACAAATATCGAGGGAGCATCAATTGTATGCGAAGTTAAGCAACTGCATTTTCTATCAAATCAATATTCATTATTTCGGCCACATTATTTCAGAGGAAGGGATATTAGTTGATCCTAAGAAGATATAATCCATTAGAGGATGGCTAGCACCAAAGAATGTTATATAGGTCATATCATTCATGGGAATTATAGGTTATTATAGAATATTGATTAAAGGTTTTTCAAAGATTGGAAGCCCAATTACTTATTTGCAAAATAAGGGTGTAAAATTCAAATGGGATCTAAATATGAAGAAAAATTTCAGCAACTGAAGAATATTTTGACAAGTGCACCGATATTGAATATTCTAGACTCGGATGGAGATTTTTTTTTATTCACATATGCATGCAAGGGAGGGCTTGGTGGAGTACTCATGCAAAATGGGCATGTGGTATGTTATGTGTAAAGAAAGTTCAAAGAAAATGATAGGAACTATGCCACTCATGACTTAGATTTGGTAGCCATAGTCCATGCCTTAAAAATGTGGAGGTATTATTTGATGGGAAAAATATTTGAGTTGAGAAAAATTTGAAATATTTATTTGGACATCCAACCTTGAATGTCAAACAAGTTACATGGTTGGAATTCCTCAGTGAATATGACTTTGATATAAAAAATATTAAAGGAAAGAACAATAAAGTGGATGATGTACTTAGTAGGAGAGTGCATGAGATGCATTCTTTATCCATTAGCATGTACATGTTTGATTTAAAAGATATAATTTTAGAGGCCGCAAATTTAGATCAACACTATTTACAAATACAAGAAGCATTACAACAAGGTAATTTTCAACGAGAATTTAAAATTTTGAGCTGAAGGAGGATGGAGTCCTCATGTGAATGGACAAAATATATGTTCCAAACTCTAGAGAGATGAAAAATATAGTGCTAAGAGAAATGCACAATGTGCCATATGTTGGCCCACTCAGGATATCATAAATCAATTGTAGTTGTAAGAAGCTAATAGTTTTGACTATGAATGAAGAAAGAGGTGGCTTATTACATAGTTAGATTCCTAGAATGTGAAAAGGTAAAGGTTGAGCATAGACATCCAACTGGATTACTACAAGAATTTTCCATTCCTGAGTGGAAATGGAAAGTTATAGTTGATTTTATTACTAAGCTACCCATAACAGTGAAGTAACATGATTCCATCATGGTAGTGATAGATAAATGAAATAAGGATGCACATTTTATTCCAATAAAGACAACTCACAAGAAAACCAACATTGCAAAAATTTACATCAAGGAAATTTCCAGGCTACATGGAGTGCCCAAGGAAATTTTTTCTGACAGAGATCCCAAATTCACATCAAATTTCTAAAAGGGTTTGTTTGAAGGATTGGGGACAAATTTATTTTTTAGTACAACATATCACCCAGAGTCACATGGGAAAACTAGAAGGACTAACAAGATAATTGAAGATATGCTAAGAATGTATGCAATACACCAACCCTCCAAGTGGGGAGAATACCCCCATCTAGTTGAATTTGCTTACAATAATGGGTACTAGACATCATTGAAGACAAGCTCATTTGTTGTTATTATTTTTCCTTTAGGTTTCTAGGGTTCTTGTAGTTTTTAGGGTTATTATTTAGCTTTCTAGGGTTCTTGCATTTTTTAGGGTCATTCTTTAGTGTTTTAGAGTTATTGTAGTTTTTCCCGCAGATGGGGTGACATGTGAGCCCATATGACAATCCAAATGGAAAGGGACAACCTCGACACTTGGAAACCCAAGCTCCAAGGGGGAAAAGTGGACAACGCCAAGGGTAAATGGCCTCACCCATCCATTAATTTGTTGATCCCTTTGATCCATGCGATGGATCAAACACCAATTCAAAGTACCAGTGAAATGAAAGGGAGTAAATGCTTGTTTGTTTCTATTGTTATTATGGCCAACTTGATATGGAAGAAGTGTTGGGTTTATTTGATTATGGTGGGGGGTTGATGGATATTAATATTGTGTCCGCTTGAGACTGGTTTGGATGCCTCTCACTCCTCTCCTCCTATTGTTCGCGTAGCTTCCCATCTTCCTCTCCAGAGGTGTGTGTTACAAGGAAAATCTCTCTATGGATAGGGGAAAACCACAACAGACGAAAATGAATGTAGAAATCAACTCTAATCTCAAGTATGCTACATAAACAAATATGCTAACAAGACAAGATAAGAGGCCTACCTCGTCTAGATGTTCAATGAATTCCATCGTTGAGCACTTGAATCAAAGAAATATACATGCAAATAGTCCTAAACAACCAAATAACACAAACATATGGTGATAATATATGATGTTAGCACATTCAATAACATAATCCATCAACATTCATAACAAATATGCCCATGGAATAATAATTAAAATATTTGCGAGATGTTAGTTGGACGAGAAAAGAGTATTTTTATTAAAATATAATCAACAAAAGTGAGTAAGTTACAGACTTTCGTGTTGTCATGGTTCGGAACCGAGAAAATAAATTCCTTCCAACTGGGCCTCCACCACTTCAATCCTCCACCAAAGGCAAGCTGATATAAGAGAGACAATGAAGTTCTCAATCAATAAGGGAAGAGATTGGGGGTTGAACAATGTGTTCAGACTTAAAGGACAAAGGGATGCAAACTCAATGTGAAGTGAATAATTTCTCCATAGTAACTTTTCTCTCAAAGTTGAGTTATTTCTCCTCTTTTCCGTAGCTCATATTTGGCCCATTTATAGTCTTCAAATGGAACTGAAGGGTCGAGTAGGAATGTTTCCAGTATATGGAAGGCCAATGATCATTGATCTCGTGACGTGACATGGAAACCCAACACTATTTTTCAATTTTGGGCACATTTCCCGATGTACACGGGCTATAGTGGTGCAACCTACCTATACACATGTTGTATAGTAGGCAAGGTGCGTATATGTGGAAAAAATATATTTTTTGCTCTAGGATTTGCAAAAAGGGACTTCAAGTCTACATAGGGAAATGGAAAAAGGCCTTATGTGCAAGATTGCATGGGGTGAGGCAAATCTTGCTATAACAGATGCACCCTAATGTGTGAGGTCAGAGGAGTATATGCGATGGCCAAAATACATTATAAAAACCTAGAAGTGGAGTAATGGGGACCCAACTGGAAGAACTAGTCGCTTATTACAATATGTATTGACTTTGCATATACTGCAGATCCATGTGAAAATATACCAAACAACTGTCCATGGCCATGAATAGGAAAAAGCAAATGTAGTTACATGCCAAAGGTTGTCATAGTCATGAACGAGGTCCAGTAAAACCAGTCTCAAAATCAATCTGAAGATATCTATATACAATGGAGTACAATATGATCTCCCATGATCACTGAAGTCACATAGGTACTGGTCCAATGAAAAGGTAGGAATAGCTAAGGAAAGTTGTGGCTACAAACTGATGTCTTCAAGTCTTCTACACAATCCTCCAAAGGTGCAAGTCTACATTATGTGAATAAAGGAGTTGAAGTCTAACACAATGAGACTTTGTTTGATTACTGGTCATTGAGGTATACCGTTAACGAACGTGAAACAACCTACTGATGATGAAAGTAGGTATCAATGCACCGAGTACATTCTTACAAGTGTGAATAAAGGATTCAGGGTCGAACACTTGAAGAATCCATCGATCAGGGGACATTGATGTATTCCCAACTGTCGATGGTGATAGAACCTGCCACTAATGACTGCAAGCCTCTAGGTACTCATAGGACTCTAGGTCTCGTTTCCAGAATAGATGAGATGGAGTCGATGGAAGTAGACCTGTTGAAAGGAGAGAATTAAGGCATCTCTCATCATTCAAAATGAGGTATAAAGCAGGAGCTTGATGATTTGGAGGAAATTGGACGAAGAACATGTTCACGAACCAACGACCCTATGCATCTTTCGCATGTGCCAAGTGCAAGCGGTACACGAAAAAGAACCTCTAAATAACAACCGATGAGGAATAAATGCTGACAAATGCGAGGAAACCACCAATAAGGCTAATGGAATCCAAGACACTGCACAAATCCCAATGTGTGAATAGATGTATTACCGTCGAACACAAGGGAAACCACACAGTCAATGACCAATGATGAAATGTCGACTGTCGAGTTCAAGGTTACCTACCAATGAGGAAAGTAGGACCATGGTGCGTAATAGGAATACAAATTCATGTGATTTTGAGACAAACTTAGGGTATGGACGACATGCAAAGTCAAGAGTTCTGAGGAATGGATGACACAGGTTGATAAACATCCTTTGAACAAGAGCATGAGACATATGGAAGACTCTGGCAACATAGAATCAATATGAAACCATGAGATGCAGGAGGAATCAATCAAACTCTCCATAGGGACTGGAAGAGTAACCAGTCGAGGGATTAAACTCTATGTAATGAGCTCAAATTCTTAAGGCCATGCTAAAACCAAAATTATGATGACAAGTGGACTCAACAATTTTGTGCTATGTTCAATGCCAACATGACTGCTGCCAATATAAGATAATACTTCCTTCTCGCTCGTCTTTTTTTTTTTTGTTTTTTCATAGTCAAAAGAATGTTATGATATAGAGGAGGAAACGAGTGTCGCAAGTAAGAAAAACTAGTTCTAGCAGTGGAACATACCTATGCTCAATGCAAGGAGGTGCATGTGAGAGATGGACACTCGGGGGAATGTTCCCCCCTGGGTATAGGGTGTCAAGTTGAAAAGGATATAGACAAGGCTCTGCTTGGTTGAGGATGCAAAATTGTTGAGGCAAACGGTTTATAACACAAAGCAAGAACCGACAATAGGATCAATACTGCAAGCAAGGGCATGGGATGCAATCACAACTTAATGCCAAAAAATTTCCTTTTCCATAATCTTAGTCTACTTGGTTTGAAAAAGGGATAAAATTTTACCAAATAAACATCCTTTCAAATCCAATTTATGAGTGTGAAAGAGACAAGTTCACTTGACAATCTTTTTGCTTTTTGAAAACGAGTCGAAAAAGAGCTTAACCAAGATTCACGACCTTTCAAGTCCAATATAACGAGTGTGAAAGAGACAAATTCGCTCTGCAATATTTTCACTTTTTTAGACGAGTCAAAAAAGAGCTTAAATCAGAATCACCTGTGAGTCCTCTAGGTATAGGTTAGCATGTTTATGAGTGAGAAATGAGGCTCAACATAAAGTCATGTATTAGCTATAAGGGACTCCCGACCCTACAAAAAAAATCTCTGCATGGGCACCAAATGGAGCAGAGGATCTAACTAAGGTACCCATGTTTGGTAAGTCTCTACCATTTGATAATGACACGTCTTGTAGCAGATGCAGGGTTCTGCATCGCTAAAAAATGGGTTCATACCTAAGGCATATGAGTGACAATTGTAGGACAATGCAAGTGTGTATGATGGAACATATATCTATCCTATGTGTTGGGTAGCAAAAATACCTGTCTGTAGTTACGAACGATTGGAATAACACTAGAAACCGCAAGAATCCTTGGTGAAAACTACAAAAACCAATTCAATCCATTGTTGTATTATTCCATTGGGTGAAAATACTATCCAAAACTATGCAAAGTGGGTAAAAATTTCTATAAATAGTAATAAAAACTAAATTTTACTATGTCATTTGACTTTTTTACCCAAATAGTGAATTTTGGACCAAATTACCTCTGATCTTCAATTGGTGATTGCGGGAGTGTCGAGTGACAGAATCAACGACCGCCTGGACCAAGTAATTCCTCTTCCCCTCCTCTTTCTTTCTAGTGGATTAAATTTTGTATTTAGGTTTGAATTTTTAAGTTATCTTGGGCGCAAATCAAAAGTTTAGGTGTACGCGGGCTACCATTGATCGAGTCGCGTATACGTGTGATTATACATGGCTATATAAAATAAAAACAACGTAAACTTAGCCCTATATGCGACTGTGAATTATGCAACCCGCGTATACATCCGTAAACAAAGTTTTTGATGGTTTCTAACTCAAAAAGTGATGTTTCTCTGGCAGGATGGTACTAGAATGTAGGGAAAGGGAACATTAGGAGGTAGATGTTGTTGTGGAAAGATATCCGGGGGCCCAAATGGCCTTGAAAATATACGGGTTGTAGAAATTTTGGGCACTCAAAGGGATGAGGGCCCAAGTGAGGTTTCTACAGTTTCTCATGGATTACTAGGATCTAGAAAGTGAGAGCTTCAACCTTGATGGGAAACCATTAAGGATTGAAGTCGCGGATATATATTTCTTAACGGGGTTTCCGCGTCAGGGTGAGGTGGTGAACCTCAAAGCTCGGGGATATGGGAGCAGTATGAATATAGAAGAGTACATAGATGCTCACTGTATAGTAGGGACCAAGAAGGTTGGGAGTCAACTCCCCATCCAAGCAATAAACAATCTAAGCCTCAAGATTGTTGTCCTTGTTTTGACCTGGATCACATGATCATTTTTTTTGTACCAAACATCAAGGCCACTTATGTTCTACTCCATAGAGTGTTTGAGGCCCACGGTGTATGATTGGTGCACCTCTCTACTGGATAATATGAAAATCCAATTGATAGAATGCAAATAGGGTGATAAGAGGAACTTCGGTTTTGCTTCCATCTTGTGTAGCTTTTTCTTCGAGCGGCTTCCAAGTTTGGGACCTAGAGTTGAGATCATTCCTCGAGGATGTCACTATCTGGCCATGGCACGGTGGACTGACGTGATGAGACGACAGGGGGAGGTAGGGTGCCCACACCCTACAATGATGATTTCTTTTACTGGTGGAGATGACAAGTTAATGCTGTGGATAACTACCCCTATGCAGGGACCGACTTCAGAGGTGACCCTGACATGCCATTGGCACTATGGATTGCCTACGGGGACATATGTATGTCAAAGTTTTTAAATATTTCATTTTTTTGTATTTTTTTATAGGAAAAAAATATATTTTTGGATGATGTTTAAGTACTAACTAGACACGTATATGACACAGACGTAGGTCTGCAACGGTCGGACAAGCTTCCATGACATCGTCAGAGGCACCGGGAAGATGAGGTGGCGGGAGGAGAAGTAGAGAGATTCCTTCAAAACGTCTAGGGAAACTTGTCTCGTTTGACACATAGTATTTCAATGGTTCAAGTAGAGGATCTACCAGAGGCTATGTAGTGGTTGGTGGTTGGCATACTCAAAGCTTGGTGCGACTCTTTCGACATCTCGCAAACGTTGTAGTTTGCTATCATGACACACATCTGGTGCCACAGACATAGATGTCATGGATTTTTTATTATCGACTGTACATTTGTATTGAGCGTGTTGCCCCCAATTTTGTACTATAAACATCATATATTTTTTGAAATATATATAAAACATAGTTCTTCAACTTTTCTTATATTACAATGTCTACATTGATGAGAATGTTTTCTTTGCTTTAGTTATGTGACAAATACCAATATAAAACGAAATTAGCATAAGCATCAGAGACATAATTAGAAATCCTAGGTATGTGATGATAAGTAATAAAATCAAATTGTCGTTCTAAAAGGCGTACCCGTAGGAATCGTCGGAGTAACGTAGGGTCATGCACATGGTAATTATCGTTCAACTAACATACTACTAACTGGGAATCCAGGCGAACCTCCAAAGAACGAATACCGTGTGAAATGGAATTGTGGAAAAGTTCTATAGCGAATCTATATTCGGCCACATTATTCATGGATGGCCCTAGGCATACACCACCTGAAGACACCAGTAGACCCTCGGGTGATTAAACCACCCAAGCGGTGGAAGCCAAGTTCCATGTATGACGATTGACTCCATCTGCGAATCCTAACTAGACCGAAGACTCCGTTGACATCTGCCAACCAAGGGAAAAATCGATAAACACGCTGAAGATAAAAATAAAGTGAAAAAATATATACACTAAATTACATTAGTATACAAAGAGTTATGCCCAATATTGGGGCTCAAGCGTAATATCTTTTCAAGTAGAGCCCATTCCTGGGCTCGGACAACATGTTGCCTTCATAATATTCTAATTCATAGGCTCCCTTTTCTAAGACACGTTGCACGATATAGGGACCGTGCCACATGGGTTTGAACTTGCCTACCCCCAGCGGTTCTTTGGCTTGATCATATAAAAGGACCAATTCACCCTCAACGTACAACTGAGGACAGAAAGACTTATTGTATTGGACCTTGACACGTCTTTTATTGGAAATGAATAAAAGACGTGTCAAGGTCCTTGACTTATTGTATTGGACCTTGACGCTGCTCATTAAGGCTCTCTAGGTGTACGAGGCGTCGCTCAAGATCGGAAGTGTCAGGGAGGAGCATGACTGCCAATCTAAGAGAAGGTATTTTTCATTCAATAGGTAAGATCGACTCCACACCGTGTACTAACTAGAAAGGAGAAAATCCGGTGGTAGCCTTGACCGAGGTTTGGTATGCCCAAAGTGCGATATATACCATAATATGCCAGTCAGACTTTTTCTGGCTTACATTTTTATGCAAAATGGTCTTGAGAGACTTGTTGACGGCCTCTACCTGTCCATTTTCCTGGGGGTAGTAAGGGGAATAATGACCATGCTTAAACCCCAACTTAGATGCTAGTTCTTACATCATTATATTCTGAAAGTGACTGCCATGATCAGTGAAAATATCACTCAGGATTCCGAACCTGGCGATAATTTGATTGAATACAAAGAAGGCGACAATCCTCCCATGGATTTAACTGCAGGCATGACATAGACCCACTTAGTAAAGTATTCTACAGCCACGATAATGTGCTAATGCCCCCCAGCTGAAGTTGGGTTCCAATCCACAAAATCCACCCCCCACTTGGTGAAGGGATCGACGGTAATGACTAGATGGAGAGGGGATGGATGTGAGCGCATTTTCAGAGTGAAAACCTGGTAGGGGTGACACTTCTTGATCGCTTCAACGAAATATTTAAATATAGACAACCAAAAATAATTGGCTTGCAAAATTTTCTGGGCTGTCGCAAGCCCGGATAGATGTCCACCACAAGCCCCATTGCGGAAATCATTTAGAATAGACTTGTCTTCTTCGTGAGTTAAACAATGACACATGATATTGTCTATTCCTCGACGATACAAAGTGTCATCGACAATAAGGTAATTATTATCTTGGTATTGTACACATTGTCGGTCATCTCGCGAGAGATTCTGAGGGAACTTCAAAGTTTGAAGATAGAGAACAATGTCTCCATACCAGGGGTCAAACAAAGAGACAAGAAAAATGTGTTCATCTGTAAAAGAATCAACATGAATAACATCCTCGTCGAATCATGGGAAGTTGGATATTAAATCTGCAAAGACTAGTGATTTCTTGGATTTCGTAGAAGCGAAAACGAGATCGAATTCTTGTAAAATGACAATCCATTTATTGTATTTTCCCCTTATGAAACTCCTGGTAAGGATGTATTGAAATGGATTGACATCATAAACCACAGTAGTTTTTCAAAGTAATATATAATGGCGTAATCGTTGGACTCCATGGATGGAAGCTGTTGTAGGAAAATCTCCCCGCGGACAGATAGATTGCCTCAAAGAGCTAGACCCTAAACTCTAAGACAGAAAGTGCTTAACATGGACATTGACTTCCTTTCAAATATATACAAACTAATGCATGAGAAGGAAGGAGAATAGAAGTACCTCTTTATCGATGTTTGTCCCTGCACGCTCCGAGTCAAGCTCCAAACTCTCACTCCTTGATGAGTCCTTTGGACAAACAAAGTACGACCACTTCCTACTCTATTGATATTAGCTTGAAAACAGATCTATCTATCAGCGATAAGTTCATGTAAGATCAGACACAAACTAGAAAGAAACAAGCCAAGCGTGTCATATTAATGAGAATAACAATAGCATTACTTACAATAGTAGATGCGAATGCGACAACTTCGACAAGTCCCCTTCGTTTAACCCTTGCTCGAAAGATCCACGACCTGGATGATAACAGGTTCACTGATCATTCTCCTTTAGCTGACTGTGTATTTCCTATGAGATCATAGGTTTCATGCTAGCAATTATTCCCCCTTCTCACCATCATGGATCCTGCTTATATAGGTTAAGAGAGGCTTAACCTCTTGAGGTATCTTTAGGGTAGGTTGAGGAATTCCCTCCTTAGATCAAGGATCTTCTGATTGAACCAAGAATTCAAATGTATCTGCCTTCCAAACTTGAAAGATCCTTCCCTTATTCTCCTCAATGGGCCAACCACTACCCAGATTAGACAACGCTCCCTCAAAAGGGGCATCAGAGCGCTATAGCTCTCCCTAGGAAGCTTGAGGGGAGCGCCAACGCTCCAAGGATATTGGATAGCACTCCTTGAGAGGGGCAGTTGGGCGTTATAACGCTCCCTGAGACCTTATAGGGGAGCACTAGTGCTCCTAAGGCTGATGCAGAGGAGCGCTCACCTTCAAAACCCTTGTTTAAGAGCTCCTTTCAGGTGGTAAGAGTTCCTTTACTTCAGTTAATCATTCTCCCTCCTCCAAATAAAGTGTCTGAGTTATTCTAGATGTCTCTTTGGTTTCGTCATCATGGTAGTATGCTTTTTTTGATGTTCGCGACACTTGTGAATGACATGTGACACTTGCGACAGTTGAGAGGAACATGTGACACTTACGACACTTATCGAAGTGAGCAATATTGAGGTGTAACAGATTGCCCCCCAAAGTATGAAGTTAAAAGATGTGAACTGATAACTGAAATGCTTTGTAGAATTTCAAGCAAGGGTATAGACTCGAAGAACCTGATGGAAGTTGCACACAAACATCCAACAAATATCATGACATATTGAAAAACCCAAGGCAGGCATACCTATGCTTGGGTGATCAATACTTGTAAGATATGGCCGCCATAAAATACACTACGGATCCATAATTGTATTGATGAAAAGGTATAGTCACCGGGGATACAATTTGGATCTATACTCTGATGACCTGGACTGATTGTAGCCACAAAGAATACACAGTGGATCTACGAGGTGACAAGACATAGCCATGACCAATACAAAGTGGATCTATGTAATAGTGTATGCATCATTCGTCCAAGAGAAACTCCTTCGCAACCTGGGCAAAGTATATATCACAGTGATTACTCAACCCAGGGTCTTCTTACCGATCCCAATGTGGTACGATTCTAACCATGTGAATAGATGTCGTGATGTCTAACATGGCAGAAACCACTTGATTACTGGTCAATGGTGTGAACTGTTAACAAGTGCGAGGGATATCACCATTAATGTCAATGATCCCCAAGGTACCCTAGTACATTCCAACGAATGTGAATGGATGAGCTAGAGTTGAACATCCGTGGAATCATCCGATCAGAGGTCAATGATGTAAAACTACTGTCGAATGTGAGGAGGCCTGCCATTGAGGCATGCAGGTCCCAAAGTACTAACTGGTTTCTAAGCCTA
>JZKD02S1673786.1:432560-456070 GCA_000966675.3 Picea glauca | reverse complement strand
GGCTACATCTCCTGGTCCAGCTTCCAATGGATCATTATTATTAATTGCTCAAAAAGTGCTCAAAAACATGTCTTACAATGCTCAAACTGACAAACCGACTACTTCAATGGCTTCCCAGCGTCCCAAAACCCCTATCTGGGCTCTTTCGGCACCTCAATCGGTCGAAAAATGAAGAAGTTAGGCCTCCTGGAAGTCTCCCTCTTCAAGCTTGCTGTCTCTGGTTCTACAATTCGCACCCCCCTTGATTGAACCTGGCTCACATGCTCTTTAAAGCGTAAAAGCCCAGCACCGGGCGCAACTGCGCCAACGATGCAAACCGTAGGACGATTAAGGCGCCTCTAGCCCCTAACTGCATCGACACCTGGGCGTATGGATGGTCATATGACCTCGCGTGGATTAAAAGGTGGTTAGTTCGTTGAACCACTCCAACCGCATAACCCCCGCGCTCCAACTCGTGGGCACATGCAATATATATTAAAAACCGTGGGCCATGTCAAAACCCGGGCGCAAGTGATAACCGCGACACATTTTAATACATGGTAAAACTTTGGTTACATATATCCGCGCGTGCATTTACATACACGGTTATAACATATGGTTATATGTTATGGTATAAACTATGGGCCGGGGCTAAGCCCCGACCCGCCCCCCTTTCCAATTAATACAATGCACCATATGAAATACATGCGCGTTGGCATCCATAACAAGGAACATCGGCGGGAAAGTTGGTTATTGGAATTTGTGAAGTCATTATGTGGAGGAGAGGTCTGGGGGTCGAACCCCGCGGCCTCCAACATTTTATACATAAACTTCTTAGTCAACCAGTGAGTGACACGTGGCGCCCTTGGATTGGGCCACGTGTCCTCCCATTATTGGCCACCTAATGACACATGTCAACACCATACTCGTCAACGATCGATCAATCAACAACTGCCACGTCACCTTTGTACGGCCTGTACAGTCCTGCCACGTCACCGTACGGACTGTATGGACTGTATGGACAGGTACAGTCAGCATCCAAAAATTTTGCCTGTTTGGCTTGGTGGATAGATCGCGATATATTCTCCATACGGACTTCGTTTTAGAAAGTAAATATACCACCAGAATCAGGAAGACGATATGGACGCAATGACACTGTTTTCGTCTCATTCCGAGCACTTTGAAAATTGAGCAAAATTTGATCCCCTGATCAAGTTCGCTCATCATCTAGTTCTTGAAGTGTACACTGTGATCAGTGACAATGGCACATGGTACACCAAAACGAGTTATGATATGGTTGAAAATAAATAGAGCTGTGGTACGACCATCGTTCAGAAAGGTAGGCATAGCCTCAACCCATTTGTTAAAGTAGTCGACGACGACGATTATATAACCGTGCCCCCCGGCTAAGGTAGGCTTACATTGCATGAAATCGACACCCCACTTGGCAAAGGGGCCAATGGCGATAATGGGGTGCAGCGTAGTAGGGTGGGTGTGTGCCTTCTTGTTAAAGACTTGGCAGGGCGGGCATTTTTTTGACTGCCTCGATACAATCCTCGAAAGGTGACCGCCACAGGCACCAAGGTGACAATCATTTAGAACACGTTCAACCTCGTCGTGAACCAGACATCGTCGAAGGATAGTGTTAATACCACAACGATACAAGGTGTCGCCGATGATAAGATAACAATGAGAGTGGTGGCGAATACGTCGACGCTCTTCGCGAGAAATGTTAGGATGAAAACGTTGGGTTTGAAGGTAAAGGAGGATGTCTCCGTACCAAGGATCAGAGGTGCTGATGAGGAAAAGAGATTCATCGGGGAGAGAATATCTAGGTTCAATGTCTTCATCAACATGAGGGAGAGCACAGATAAGCTCTGCAAACACCAGGGACATTTTGGCTTTGGACTTCGTAAATTCAAGATCGAATTCCTGAAGGATGACGATCCATTTAGAATATTTGCCCCCAAGTACTTAACATGTCAAGATGTGGTAGATGGGGTTGGAGTCCGCGATCACCGTGGTGGTGCGTAATAAGATGTAATGGAGAAATCTTTGGACAACGATGACGGCTGCCAGAGCCAGTTTCTCTACATGTGAATATCAAAGTTCGGGTCCAGATAGACTCTTGCTCAGGTAATAAATCACATGTTCTTCACCGTTGGGATCCTCCTGAACTAACACCATTGCAATAGTGGAAGTGGAGGCGGCCAAGTAAAGGATGTAGTCCTTTGTATACTCCGGAGGGTGCAACAAAGGTGCATGGGTCAAGGCATGCTTGAGAGAATCAAATGATCATTGGGTGGTGTCATCCCAGATGAAAGGGGTGTTTTTTTGCAGTAACCGCATGAATCCTTTAGTTATCTCGACATAGTTACAGATGAAATAGCGAAGGAAGTTTACTTTGCCTTGCAAACTTTGGAGTTGGGTTAAATTGGTAGGTGGGGGTAAGGCTAGAATGGCCTTAATCTTTAAGGGATCCACCCTGATCCTGTCTTTGGAGACAATGAAACCAAGGAGTCGACCGGATTCGACAGCAAAAATGCACTTATGTGGGTTCAAGCGAATACGGTAGAACCGACATCGAAGAAAAATAACCCGTAAGTGATCAATGTGATCGGATCGATTGGATGAGTGGGCAGGTAAGTCATCGAGGTAAGGCTCTGTGATATGCTTGATATCATGGAAAGCGTACGACATGGCCCGCTGGAAAGTAGCACCAGAATTTTTAAGGCCAAAAGGTAGCTTTCGATAGGTGAAATTTACCCATGGGCAGATAAAGGCTGTCTTATGTTGATTAGCAGGTAAGATTTCAATCTGGTTATACCCAAAAAATCCATCCATGAAAGAGAAGATTACACTCCCTGCACAATTATCGATGACTTGGTCGATGAAGGGCGTAGGGTAGTTTTCCTTGGGACAAGCTTTGTTGAGATCCCAATAGTCAACACAAACACGGATGGTCCCTTGTTTTTTGGCAACCGGAACAAGGTTGGAGACCCATTCTGTTAAAGGGATGGGATAAATAAAGCCAGATTTTAGAAGTTTCTCAACTTCTGCCTTTATAGCTGCGATTTTCTTGGGATGAACCAGACGAAGCTTTTGTTGAACAGGTTTCGCGTCAGGGTAAGTCTTGATTTCGTGCACGATGATTGAAGGGTCGATCCCTGGCATTTCCTTGTAGCTCCATGCGAATACATCACGAAATTATTTAAACAAAGCAGTGTAAGAGACCACTTCTTCGGGTGTGCAATTAGCACCAAGGTTAATGTTTTCCATGAAACCTTCTTTGATCGAAATGTCAATAACAATCGTAGTAGAGATGTTACCCATATTCCCCTCAGAGAGAGTATCTTGTGTGAGGATAGGAGATTGCGGAGCATCGATAACATCGGGAGGGAAGACAGAGTGTATGTCTTGGTGAATTTCTTCCAAAGGCAGAAGAAAAGAGGATCGATGATGGTTATCATCCCAAGGTAGATCGACAATACTAAGCATTTCCATAATAGATTCATCAGAAGGGAAAATTTGGGAAATGTAATCGACGATAGATGATAGGGAATCCAAACATGAGGGCATCGAGTAGGTATCAGGTGCCAATAAATGTGGGTTGTTTGGAGAGGGAGAGGCAGATTGAATAGCTATGTATGCAGCCTTGGCTGGGCTAAGTGGCATAGTGTCACTTAGCACATCGAATTCCATAGGACTAGGTACAACCCAAGGATCAAACGATTCCAAGGATTGATAAGGCATAGTCGAGATCATATTGATGGTGGAAATATGATGTGCGGTAGGTGGAAGTGGTGTAGGGAAAGTACCCATAAGGTTAGAATCTTTCAACAAGCCAACACCAACGCTTTGATACGTAACTGGGTGGTCTCCCAAAAAAATAATGTTGTTGGTGACAGGGGCGCGAGCGTCGGGTGTACAAAAATCAAGTTGATCGATAGTGACAATTTTGCCTTGATGGGGGAATTGTACACATCGAAACACCGACGAGGCGACAACAGTCATAGTGTAGAACCAACTTCTTTCGAGTAGTAGGTTGTAATCGAGGTGGGCATCGACCACCTCGACATCAACGGTAACAGTTTTTCCGCCCAACTGAACGGCTAAGGATTTTAATAATCCGTGAGGATGAACACCTCGTCCATCGAAAGTGCATAACATCATAGGGGATTTGTTAAGGGCATGTGATTTTAAGCCTTTCCAACAAGCTAAAGACATGACAGAAGTAGAGGCTCCCTCATCCAAGATAGTTCGGTGGATTTGTTGATTATGAACAACAACATCGATTTGGAAAGCTAGTTGGTGGGAGAGTTGCGATTGATGATCATCCAGATTAAACATGAGGTTATTTGATGACTCAGGATCGAAAGCGTCGATAGTAGCTGAGAGCGTTCTACATTGGTTGGGACAGTGTTGTAGAACTTCCAAGGTGGACATAGCACATGGTGCTTGGGCCAAATCTTCTACAATGTTGTAGTTTTGGGCAGCCCGTGAACTAGGATTGAAGGTAGATTTCCGGATGGTGCTCTTAGGAGGGCGTAAAATGGAGTCAAATGAAAGTTTCTCAATCTGAAGTGGTCCGGATGGAGGGCTGGCAGATGGAGGACTAACGAAAGATGGTAACGGGTCTGGTACAGAACCATTAGTAGTCTTCGGCTTATCAGGTTTAACTGGCGTGTCATATGTTGCAGAGTGAGTGGTCAGATTAACCTTGTTAAACATGTAAATGTGGGCACTTGTCGAGGCCTCATCATGGGATTGGTTGGAACTGCCCCCTACAGTGGGGGTTTGAGCAACCAAAGATTGCTGCTGTGGAAAAGGCTGAGTAAGCACAGCGGGTTGTGAATTTCCCTTAAAAAGTTTGGCCACTTCATCGCGATGTGGACAATCTCAAGTGTAGTGATCGTCACCACAAATAAGACACGGGAATTTTGGTTTTCATTGTGGTTGTTTTCCGGCAGCAGGGGTTTGCCGTTGATTTTTTGGTTGTTGGTTGTTATTGTTTTTCTTTGGTTTATTTCTTGCTTTCTTCTTGCCCCAAGTTGTTGTGAAGGGGTCGATTGGACCACATTCACCTTAGAGACCTGAGTTTGAGAGGGGGTAGAAGGGGGTGCAGTCGGGCTAGGAGCAGCCGTCGAAGTGGGCTGCTGAGTTGTTCCAGTCGACTGGGAAGTAGATTAGGTTTTGATGGAGCCAATAACTCCATCCGCATGCGAGGCAGACGATGGTTTGGATGGATCATTAGTGGCACGGGTAGCATTCAATATCAACTCGTACAGAGTACCAGACTGTGAATAAACCAAGTCTAGGTACTGAGCTCGGGCAATAGCTTCTTCCTCGGTGACTACACCACCCATCACAACATCACGAGCGATTTGGGGTAACAATGATTTAGTGAACTATTCCACTAATAATTGGTTAGGAATGACCGCTTTGATTAGCCTTCATCGTCGTCTCCACTCATGAATATGGTCGGAGATATGTACGAAGGTTGTCTGACGAAGGGAGGTCAATAGTTCAGTACCCGTCTCGTATCGAATGGGTAGTTGGAAGTGTGTGAGGAAGGACATGGCGAGGGAGTTGAAATCGTGAAAATATGCGCATGGTGGTTCAATATACCATTTCTCTGCGCAACCCGTAAGCGTTCGTTGGAAAAGACGCAAACGTATAGAGTCATCCATGAGGGAGTTGGATGAACACCACAAATGGAAAGTTATCATGTGGTTGTTTGGATCTTCTCTAGACTTTTTGTTGAATTTTGGGATATTAGAAGGAAGTTTAGCTGGAATAGCTGGCCAAACCGGAGAATGATAAATAGGATCATTCGTTAACCGAGACAAGTCTAAAAGGTCCAGGGTTGCTAGAAAAGGTAGTTGTCGGTTAACCTGTGGGTAATGTTGGTGTGGCATGGGGACACCAGTAGGTCCATACACTGGGTTATGCGGATAATTGTAGATAGTGGGCCCTCTTATATGAGGTTGGTGTTGACCAGGGTACACAAGATTTGAGGTGTTTTGAGAACCATATGCGAGCGGAGGATAACCAGATGGGTTTTGAGGATTATAAGCTGTATTTGGCGTTTGTCCATAAGGGGGTTGTTGTGGAGCTTGAGAATTGTGTCCTGCAGAGAACTATAGATTTCATGGAAAAGGGATATTCCACGGATTAGGTGTGGCAGACACATTTTGTCCATATGGTTGATGGTAGGCTCCAGATTGAGGCTGCCCCCCAACATGAGGGTGCCCCCTAAATGGAAGTTGTTCTCCGGTGGGAGGATGCCCCCCAACTTGAGGTAGAGTTCCTGAAATTTGAGAACCAGACCTAAATGACTGACCGATACTGCCGAATGGGTTAAGACCACTAAGACGGGTCCCTCCGGGTTGTTGGATAGGTATGGAACTTCCCGTATAACTTGGGTAGTAGTGGCAGTGGAAAAATTCAGTGCTCTATACCCAAAAGGGAGTGATGATGTAGGTCATGGTGTTATGGGTGTGCTAATAGCAGCTTGGCTAACCACCGCATTACCGGCGGGAATAGTCAGAATGTGAGGGACCATTATAGAATGGGCCGTCTGGAGAGGGAAAGTAGACCTTGGGCCAATGGACGATGTTTTCGGACCAACAGATGGTGTGGCCGTAAAAACAATGGTACTAGTAAAATGGTTTAGGGGTATGGTGTAGGTGATAGGTGCGTCAACACCCATCCTCGTTCCATAAAGATCCCGCACCATGCGCGGTGGACTTCGAACAATGTCTGCGGTCCAAAAGGGGTCATCGATTAAAGGGTTTGAACGAGACCCAATTGGAATGTTAGAAGGATTGACGACAATAAATTCACCAACTGAATTCAGTTGGAGGACACGTCATTCATACCCCTCCGGAATGTGGAAAGCTTCCGGAGACTCTGAAACAATTCAAAAATTTTCCAGAGGAGTGGGAACTTCTTCTTGGGAAGTTGTAGTATCTTGAACCTCACTCTGTTGAGGAGATTCCTTCATAGAATGAGGGGGTAAAGGGGTGTTCCCTTCCATATTTTCTAGAGGAATTCCCTGTAGCCTCTGCGAATGGCGTGGAGGGTCGATGTTGGCAAAAAAGAGTCGACGAAAAAGATCTATGGCCAACTACTAAAAAGAAACAGCATACGCTAATAGAATCTAAGAATCACAACCAAGCAAACATGGCCTTCTCTCGATGGCCATACTAGTTGGTGATGAAATCCAACGTCGCCTGATCAAGTCAAGAAGGGGCGAGGGTATGGTGGAACAGTTACAATGGCAACCTGCTTAATGGACTTATTCCTTGGTGCAAGCTTCCACGCAGTAATTGTGGATTTACCCTCCAAGGAGCCCGAGTGAGTTTGACCAATGTTTGCTCCAGTTACAGTGAGACTTCCCTTCACTGTCACCTTGTGTAAGGCCCTAAATATTATGGCTACTAAGGTTACCAATTCACAGTCAGCCCCTGGGCGGGTACAGTCGACAGTCCGATCCGAATGCACTGGCAGGGTATCTCGCCTGAAATCAACTAAAAGGCTTCCACACAGTAATTGTGGATTTAATTTTAAGCGATCCCCATAATACGATCTGACCACTATAATAAGTCAAACCACAGAGGGATAATCTCCGTAGCTCTTCCAAATGCGACCTCATGCGTAACCCCTGTGTGAGAGGGGGATCCCAGGCAGACTTATACGACAATTGGATTTGACTCTCCCTAACTCAGGATGCTAATGTTTGTTTGGGAAACTTTGGAGAGTTATGCTCACAGCCTAATCCAAATTTCTAAGCCTAGTCTATTGTTGGTGGAGGATCCTAGAAAAGAAAATGTTCTAAACAATTTTTAATTAGCATTCATTTTATAGCTGTTCTTTACTCAAAAGGGGTGCATGGAAGTGAACAGATGGAATTATGATTCGGTCCCAAAAATGCATCAAAGATGATAAACAATCATTTCTTTTCGATGAACATCTATCTAAGGGAGAGAGAGAGTTCTTTTCACTAACAAGCACTAATAAGGAATGTCCTCAAACAAATTTTCTTCAATCAAATCCTGATGTGGTGATAAAACTTTTTGAAATACCTTCTAATATGCAAAATCAATCATGAAGATGTCTCTTTATTGTTTATATATGAATAATGATTAATTCGAAACGATGCTCATCTTGCTAATTATCTTTTTGGATCAATGAAAATCAGACCAACACAAGCAAGAATCGTACAAACAATACACCCTCTCGTTGTGATCAAAACAAGAAGTGAAAGAAAAGAAACAATCAAAGAGAAATAAAAAACTTCACACCAAAAGAAATGTCGAAGAACAATGACCTTAACTAAGACCAAATGCAAAGATTCGTAGGTCTCTGATGACCTTCACCAGAGTTTTTTGCTCAGTCAAAAAGGAGAGAAAGATAATGCATGGGTTTCAAACTCCAAATGGTAGAAAAACTCAACAACAATAGTGAAGAAGGCTACAAAATCTAAACAACAAGATGTTTGTTCTTCAAAAAGACATATGTCAAAGTTGGAAAGGAAGAAGCATTGACTCACAAGGTGACTTAGCAAGATAAACACAGAGGTAAAAGATTGAAAAAAGAAATTCTGGAAGACTTTTGGCCAAAAGAGGGCTGACGCTCTGTTGCCAAGGGCAAGGAGCGTTATAGCGCTCTGTGTAAGGCACTCAGGGAGTGCTGGCACTCTGTTAACACAGAGACAGGGGCGCCAGGTTAAAAAAGCTCCTAAAAGTGTCAAAAAATCCAAAAATTGCAGTTCAGCCTTGACAATCAAGCTGAGTGTGATGGGGTAGGGAGTCAATCAGCTCATGAAATCAATCAAAAGGGGGTGAACCAGGTCTGAAAACAATCAAGGAGTAAGACAAGGTCTATGAGGAGAAATCAAAACAAGAAGTTTCGATTTGAGGACTCCCCAATGGAGTCGCCAGTTTCTGTTGTAGGAAAATCTCCCTACGGACATGTAGATTGCCTCAAAGAGCTAGACCCTAAAATCTAAGATAGAAAGTGCTTAACGTGGACACTGACTTCCTTTCAAATCTATACAAACTAATGCATGAGAAGGAAGGAGAATAGAAGTACCTCTTTATCGACGTTTGTCCCTGCACGCTCTGAGTCGAGCTCCAAACTCTCACTCCTCGATGAGTCCTGTGGACAAACAAAGTACGACTACTTCCTACTCTATTGATATTAGCTTGAAAACAGATCTATCTATCAATGATAAGTTCATGTAAGATCAGACACAAACTAGAAAGAAACAAGCCAAGCATGTCATATTAATGAGAATAACGATAACAATACTTACAATCGTAGATGTGAATGTGACAACTTCGTCAAGTCCCCTTCGTCTAACCCTTGCTCGAAAGATCCACGACCTGGATGATAACAGGTTCAATGATCACTCTCCTTTAGCTGATAGTGTATTTCCTATGAAATCATAGGTTTCATGCTAGAAATTCTTCCCCCTTCTCACCATCATGGAGCCTGCTTATATAGGTTAAGAGAGGCTTAACCTCTTGAGGTATCTTTAGGGTAGGTTGAGGAATTCCCTCCTTAGATCAAGGATTTTTTGATTGAACCAAGAATTTGAATGTAACTGCCTTCCAAACTTGAAAGATCCTTCCCTTATTCTCCTCAACGGACCAACCACTGCCCAAATTAGATAGTGCTCCCTTAAAAGGGGCATCAGAGTGCTATAGTGCTCCCTAAGAAGCTTGAGGGGAGGTCCAACGCTCCAAGGATGGATAACGCTCCTTTAGAGGGGAATTTGGGCGTTATAACATTCCCTAAGACCTTATAGGTGAGCGCCAACGCTCCTAAGGCTGATGCAGAGGAGCGCTCACCTTCAAAACCTTTGTTTAAGAGCTCCTTTCAGGTGGTAAGAGTTCCTTTACTTCAGTTAATCATTGTCCCTCCTCCAAATCAAGTGTCTGAGTTATTCTATATGTCTCTTTGGTGTCATCATCATGGAAGTATGCTTTGTTTGACGTTCACGACACTTGTGAATGACATGCGACACTTGCGACAATTGAGAGGAATATGCGACACTTACAACACTTATCGAAGTGAGCAATATTGAGGTGTAACAGAAGCCAAATATAGCTTTTTGACATGATAATATTTGAGCTTAGGACCGACTAAGTTTTGACTAAGATAGTAGATGATGTGCTCACAGAGCTCATCATCCTCCTGAACTAAAACCATACCAATCATTTCTTCGGATGTGATGACATAAAGAAAATAATCTCTACTGTAGTCCAAAGACTTTAGTAGAGGCGTCGATACCAAGGATTTATTCAAAGCATCGAAGGATTCTTGGGCTCACTCATCCCAGATAAAAGGGGTTTCCTTATTTAATATACGCATGAAACCCTTAGTAATATTGGCATATTTTACTATAAACCAACGTAAAAAGTTAGCTTTCCCATGCAAACCTTGAAGTTGTCGAATAGTGTGCGGGGGAGGCAATCAAAGTATTGCCTCAACCGTTAACGGATCTACCATGATCCAAGTCTCAGAGACTAAAAATCCTAGAAGATGTCCAGACCTAAAGCAAAAGATGCATTTATGAGGGTTCAACCAGATTCTATAATGACGACATCTTTCAAAATCTAGCCGAAGGTGCTTAGGGTGATCCATTTTCTTATGAGAGTGAGCAGCAAAATCGTTAAGATAAGCTTCGACTATATGCTTAATATCATGGAATGAAAAGGTAATATCACGTTGGAAGGTTGCTTCAACGTTTTTAAGGATGAAAGGCATCTTCCGGAATGCAAAAGTACCCCAAGGAAAAATAAATGTTGTCTTATGTTGATCCTCGGGTTTAATTTGAATTTGGTTATAACCTGAAAATCCATCCATGAAAGAAAAAACTTTTCTTCCCGCACACTCACCGAGAATCTGATCGATGAAAGGTGTTGTTGGCACAAGGGCAGACCCAGGTTTCAATGCTACAACAATGCACCAACAAAAACCTAACTACCAGCCCTTTCGGCAACACCTGGGAAGAAGATGAAGTCTCACCCAAGGTAGAAGCAGGAATGGTCGCAGGACTCAGATATCTGCAACCCTAGCTGGGACACAAATCTGCGATTCTAATACTTAACAAAGCACTCAAAAATTAATATTCATTAGTCTTTAACCCTTTATTCACATTGCAAGTAAAACCCTAATTACAAAACAACACAGTATTCATTCAACTCTAAGTTATTTAAGCACTAAGCATGTGTACGCAAGTCATATCTAACATCCATCCATATTAGTAAGAACTAAGCATCAATAGATCTATCTATCATTCATCTATATTAAAGCACTTGAGAAAGAAACACATAAACACATCAATACATCACACAAAGCATAACAACACAACATGTACGTGGTTCACCCCCACCCTGGGGCTATGTCCACCAAATATTCTCTTATTTATTATCTTTGGTCAAGCTTCTTACAGGCACATAGAATCCAAGTTCTACTCCGCAGAAGACAAGAGATCTGCGCGCACTCCGCCAGATCCTCCTTCTTCTATCTAGGGTACAACACCAAGCCTTCACACAGTCTCTTACAGTTACTTGCACTAGCCTTGCAAGCCTCACACAATATGCACAAAGTAGTTACAACTCTTGATCACATAGATCCAACTCTAGCACTTAGCACACTGGCCTACTAGGTCTCTTTTCCCCCTTTAGCTACTTATTTATACATTACAAAATAGGCCTAATAATGGGTAAACCCATGGGTCTTCATCCCATACCCATTACATAATCCCGAATCCCAACCTTCATCTTGCGCTCTGCCTTCGACAACCCGTCGAAGTCCCAAAATTAGGTCAAACATGACCAAGAATCCTCAAAACTTGGTCAAGGGATAACATGCCCCCAACACTCACATGTGACTCATCTAGAGTCACTCTGATATGATTAATTATTCTTCAAAGGCCTCAATCTTGGCTCGATCTTCTTTGACTTGTTGTTGTGTTATGACCTCCTGTTCAACAAACTCTTGTGTGACTTCTTCGATGACAGGTCGCTCTAGGCGCTTTTCAGTTGCAGTGACGACTTTCTCTAGTTCCGCTCCTCGACCTTCGATCTCAGTGAACAATTGGTAAACCTCATCCTGTACAGGTTGGATCCTTTGAGTTACTTCCATAACTATGCTCTGAATAGTGTGGACCTGTTGCTGGGTAGTGCGCTACTCTTGGAATCACTTCATTCTTTACACAACTGACAGGGGCATCAACTGCGCCTGTATTGTCTCTGCTTGCTGCTTTACTTCTTGTAGTTGTGAGTCTAGTGCCTTCAATTTTGGATTCTTAGTGAGTCTCTGATACGTCTGGTCACTGCGATCACTCAATTTCTTGCATTCCAGGGCAAGGACTTTTATTCTTTCAACTGCGCTTCTAGCAGTTGCTTCTCTTTGATCCCTTACATCTTGCGGGGTGTCTGTTACAGTGCATAGCTCTAAGTCTTCTATTTGTTGTTGTAGATGCTGGAGAGCTTCTGTGAGCTACTCTACTTGATGCATGACTTGGTCTTTTTCCTGTGGTTCTAATCATATCACAGAGTGGAGTGCTCTGTTGACTACTTCTTTCACTTTGAGTTTCTCTGCGAGCACCTGTTCTTTTTCTTGTTGCATCTGTGCTTTCTCTTATTCAAACTTTGCTGGGAGAGCAACCTTCTCCTATTTTGCAACTCTACATTGTTCTACGATTACGCCTTGCACTTGCTTCAAGGCTTGGGTGGATTGTTCTGTTTCTTCTTGTGCACGACGAAGGCGAGCTTTGACCGCATCATCTAGTCGATGGAGTTAGGTTGGATCATCTCCCAAATTCGGTTCTCCTGATGGCAGGGGCGCAGTGGACACTTCTCGGCTAGACTGAAGGGCTTGTTGTACCCCTCAGAGTTTGACCTTAATTCTGTCATACATTTCCTCCTACTTATCTTCTTGTTTCTCCATGATTTTCATGTTCTTTGTGCGTGGTCCCTGGGATGTCAGGGTCAGACATCTCTACAGGATCTGCTGGAATAAGGAGGTCTTCCGATCAGTCCTTATTGATCTCCTCAAGGTCCTCTTCCATGAGTTTTTAATACGACTGGAGCTGCTCCTTATGTTCATCGGCTCGCGCTGTAAGGTAGATGAAGTGTTGATATGCGCAAAACTTTATCAGGGGTCGGAACCTCTATAGGGTGTTCAAAGTCATGCGAGGTTCAACTCCGATGGCTGTCTTCAGATGAAGGTAATATGTGTGAAAAACAACGTTCGATTTCCACTATTTGTTCATATCACTTGAGTACCAGAGTGTGGTGAACTTCGCAACAAGCGGCTCGAACGGTTCAATATTCAGAAAGGTCACACTGTCTGACATCTCAGAGGCAACAAAGGTGATGAGGATCAGGAGCCAGCTAAAGTGAAACTCGTAGCCCTGATCCTGTGCTTCGTGGCAGTCTAGTTCCAACTGATTAACTAGGTGCTTCACCCAGTTCATCTATAGACCTTCCACGCACTTCCCTGCAAGGTCAACGACAAAGCCTGTGACCTGTGTGGGTCGATTCTTCCTTACTAACTTTCTGACTATTTACTGGCAGGCTAGGCGCATTGCACCATTTTGGATTGTGGCTACCTTGTATCCTCACATCCCTTTTTTGACATCGCTGTATGTATCCTTGATCTTATGTGCTAATGCGTGATCTATGGATTTTCCTGGATAGAACTCATGTGGGTCAGGTCCTTTCATACTTAATCCTATGATCCTATGGATCAACGTTAGATCGACTGTGATATGATGGTCTAGCCATAAGTAGATACCATGGTAACATGAAATCAATATCTTGATATAGGCGTTGACTTCCTGGTGCCTTCCGAAGTGTGGGATTTTCATTATGTTGAACAAGGTGGACTACGTGAGGTTCATCGTCCATGGTTGGGAGATTGTCTTTGAGTTCTTCCACTTCGTCCTGGTCATGTATTTATATAGGGTGAGCATACTATAGTTCTTGCAATCTCCGAGGTTGAAGTCACTGAACTTAAATGCTACGATCTTGTCCTCCCGTGCTTGAATTGCACGTATCCCCTTCGGGAGTTATGCAGTAACCATGGTGTACTCGAAATCTCTTGGCACATTATCTCGACTCACTGCGCTGACCAGAGGCGAGATGTAGTCAGGCAATATGGTCGAGATCAGCTTCGCATTTTCTAGGTCATCTCTGTGTTTGGTTCTCTTTTCCGCTGATGGTTAGGATGGTCCGGTTCCGCGAGCAGTCAACAGAGAGGCTTTCACTCCTCTCGTCGATGACACTTGTACACCCACAAACATCACTCTTTCAGACACGATTCTCTGAGTCATGAGGTCGATGAGTACTTCCTTCACAAAATCCTTGAGTGCGCTAAGTTCTTTGGACATACACGCTCGTGGTTGAATATCTCGGGTTCAAAGAGTAACTACTCAATGCAACGGGATGGATAACAATAGCGCGATGATCACTGTGAAAAATCAACTATTCTATGGGTTCATATAGTCACGGTTGGCAAAATTGTTCTCATTGCATGGTGTGACGGGATAAATAGATAACTTGGCAACGAATCTCTTGCAATGGGTGGGAAGCCTTCATTAACTCAATTCTGTCCATTATGGCGCTGTCCCAATGGTCTGGTGGAAATTTTTTTGACCATAAATGCCTTTCTACCCATTCGGGCCATCGGTCTAACGGTTAAACTGTTTCCAATGGCTATATTGCTTTGCCATGGTGAAGTGCCATGTGACGCAGTTCTAATATCCCGGTGAAGTTCCAATTTTGTAAATTTTCCTTCTATGAAGGTCCATTTGGAACCTTCTATAACTTTTTGACCTTAGGCCTCTTCTTACTTAGTTTTCTAGCCTTCTTTCAAGTGAGATTCGTCTCAGAATTCATTTTTCCATTATGATTATTATCTTCTTTTGGCAAAGTAACTTTGCGTTGTTGAGATTCTTTACTAGAAGTCAGGGGTAATACTTCATCTATATCTGGAATAGGTACTTCAGTATTCTGTGGGTCTTCTAGTGTTCTTCCCACTTCGACATCCAAGTCTCTGGTTTTAAATAGCTTCACTCGGTTCTCCTATTCTTGCTTCTATTGTTCTAAGACTTCTTCTTCTTTCCTTCTGGCCTGATCTCTTTCAATCCAAGGTTTTCCTAGTAACATAGCAAACGAAGATTTGTTCTCAATAAATTTAACAACTTCAAATTCTTCCTCTATCGAGGTTCCATGAGCACTCATAGATATCTGGGTAAGTCTTCCACATAGGGTTATCATATTTCCTTTGAGTAATCCAATTCCTCCCAATGAAGGAATCATAGCAGGCTCCCCTAAAAGTTTCCAAGTTCTTTCTGTCATGATATTCACTTGTGTTTCCTCATCCAGAACACAGTCAATGTCGAAGTCTCCTATTCTTGTTTCAATGCACTCTTTTTCTTTGAAGATCTTTGATAAGATGAGATGTCAGTGGTCATTTAGGGTTTCTTTCATCTGTAGCAATACTTTGTCTGATTCTTTTTGGGGTTCTTTCATAATCTCAGTTGCTTGACCTTTCTCGTGGTCTTCTTGTCTCATTTTCATCCTTTCAACCTTAGAAATAATTCTAGGGAAATCCAATACTTCATGGTCCATAACTTTGCAACAGAGGCAAATAGGTCTTCTACCAGGGCATTCCTTAGCCAGATGTCTCGGTCTTCTGCAACTGTAACAAAGGGTTAATCCTCTTTTTCTTTTAAATGATCCTCAACCTCTCCTGTACTACGCGCTAGGATCATGGTAGCTAACCTGCAACAAATTCTTTCTAGGGTCCTGCATCCATTTGTTAGTCCAAACATTTTCTCTATGCATAGATATAACATATTCTTCACTATTCTTATCAGATCTACTCATATCAAATATTCTTTCTTCTATCAGTTCCCTAGTTTTCAAGCTAGGACAAATCTTGTCAAACATACCTAGATCCATACTTTAGAAACAAAAATTTCCACTAATCTTATCTTCAGCAGAGCACAAATATTCTAGATCTAAAACTTTTCACTATTCTTACCTTTATCAGAGAGCAAAGCATTCATATCTTACCTCTTTTCCTCAGATCAAACTTCTTTTCTTAGCACAGAGCTTCACAGATTGAGTAGAATACTACGCACTAGAGCGACAGTTCTACACATAGAGCTTTCACAATTTCAGGTCAGATCTTCGCACAAAGCTTCTTTTTCCTCAGTTCCAAACAATCACAGTTTCAGGTCCCGACAATGGAACCATTTGTTGGCACAGGGGCAGACCCAGGGTTCAACCCTACAACATCGCACCAACAAAACCCTAACTATCGGCCCTTTCGGCAACACCTGCGAAGAAGATGAAGTCTCACCCGAGGTAAAGGCAGGGATGGTTGCAGGACTCAGATGTCTGCAACCCTAGCTGGGACATAGACCTATGATTCTAATACTTAAAAGAGCACTCAATAGTTAATATTCATTAGTCTTTAACCCTTTATTCACATCGCAAGTAAAACCCTAATTACAGAACATCACAGTATTCATTCAGCTCTAAGGTATTTAATCACTAAGCATGTGTACGTAAGTCAGATCTAACATCCATCCATTTTATTAAGCACTAAGCATCAACATATCTATCTATCATTCATCTATATTAAAGAACTTGAGCAAGAAAACACATAAACACATCAATACATTGCACAAATCATAGCAACACAACATGTACGCGGTTCATCCCCACCCTAGGGCTACGTCCACCAACTCTTCTCTTCTTTATTATCTTTGGTCAAGCTTCTTACAGTCACATAGCATCCAAGTTCTACTCCGCAGAAGACATGAGATCTGCGTGCACTCCGCTAGATCCTCCTTCTTCTAGTTACGGTACAACACCAAGCCTTCACATAGTCTCTTATAGTTACTTGCACTAGCCTTGCAAGCCTCACACAATATTCACAAAGCACTTACAACTCTTGATCACATAGATCCAACTCTAACACTTAGCACACTGGCCTACTAGGTCTCTTTTCCCCCTTTAGCTACTTATTTATACATTACAAAATAGGTCTAATTATGGGTAAACCCATGGGCCGTCATCCCATACCCATTACATAATCTCGAATCCAAAAAAGGGGCCGAGATCCTGCGATCTCTACTTCGTCTTACGCTCCGCCTTTGATAGCCTGTCAAAGTCCCAAAATTCTGTCAAACATGACCAAGAATAATAAAAACTTGGTCAAGGGCCAACATGTGTCGAAAATTTGTCTTTAGGACATGCTTTGTTCAGGTCACGAAAGTCCATGAATACATAGATAGTTCCTTTATTCTTATTCACAGGAATGAGATTGGATACCCATTCAGTCAAGGGAACCGAGTAGATAAAGTCAACATTAAGCAATTTTTCTACCTCTGCCTCAATAGCAGGGGCCTTCTGGGGATTGACAACTCTAAGACGTTGCCGAACAAGCTTAGCATCTGGGTAAGTTTTAATCTCATTCTCAAAAATTTGAGGGTTGATTCCTAGAATCTCTTCACATGACCAAGAAAATACATCTCAAAATTTCTTGAAGAGCTCGGTGTAGATCATGATTTCTTCTGGCGAACAATCAACACCGATGTGTACATTTTTAATCTTGCCAGTGGTACAAGAGATATTGATCATGATGGTAGGAGAGATACTCACCATATTTCCTTTGGCATAAATGTCATGTGTATCAAGTGGAACTAAAGTGTGACCGAATATCTCACTCAGAGTAGATCAAAATTCATATTGTTCGATTCTATCAAGCTCTGGGAGAAAATAAGAGCGATGATGCATATCATCCCAAGGTTTTTTAGAACCATTCATGGCCTTGATGATAGCTTCATCCGAGGGAAAATTCTCATTGAGGAAGTCATGTGATAAAGACAACAAAGTGGCCCACACTGACTTAAGAACAAGATCCTCCTCGTCTGTATGCGAGGCAATAGGATCGGGATCGACAGAAGAGTGAAGAACAACTTGATATGTTATCTATGTTATCGATAGTGGCATGGCCATTCCAGCATGCGACTAACCTTCATAAGATGCAGTCGAGGAATATAGGGTCCAAGGATTGTTAAAATAGGAAGTGCGGAAAGGAACTTACCTCTCTAACGAAACGAGACTACTGGACATGTCGTAAACATGATGAATTGGTGCCATGAAGTCGAAGGTACCCATGATTGATGAATACATTCTGACATCGATATTCTCAGTTGTCGACTGAGAATTATCAACCACGTGGATCGACGGTCCAATAGATGCACTGGGGCTAGCATACACAAAGGAAAATTGGCCGATCGTCATGATCTTCCCATTGTGAGGAAAACAAAGAGTGTGGAAGATGGATGATACGACGATAGTCATAGCATAAGTCCAATTGCATCCTAGTAACAAGTTATAATTGAGGGGCTCATCAACCACCTTGACATCCACCTATACCATCTTCCCACCTAACTAGTCCGGAAAGGAAGGAAGAATACCGTGAGGGCGGAAGGAACGACCATCAAAAGTAGTCAACATGGTCGGAGACTGAGAGAGAGTCGGAGAGCCAAGGGATTTCCAACAGATCATGGACATCACACATGTTGCAGCGCCTTCATCAACAATCACATGCTTGATGGTATATTTCGAGTAACCCACGTGGATTTGGAATGCCACATGGTAAGGCAAGCGAGGCTTGACATCTGTGACGTCAAACTTGATAAATTTTGAGCCACTGGGATCTAGATCTCCTAATGCATATAGCAAGGCATTCCTCTATGAAGGACACATATGGAGTACCTCTAGGGCTGACAACGCACAAGGGGTTTGATCCAAGTCCTCAACAATAGATTAATTTTGGGTGGCTCTAGCATTTGGATTGTGGGTAGAGTGCTTGAGTACTCCTTTCAAAATACGAGGCGGTGGCTCTACTTTTTCGATCTACAAGGGAGTATTCGGAGGAGGAGGAGATTCTAGACTTGGTACAGTTTGTGGAGAACTTTAATTGCGAGACCAAGTGGCTACATTAACCTGAGAATTGACCATATTGATGCACAAATGGTCACCGTCTTGTGCCAGTGGGTTTTGACCCTGACCGGTAACATTTCTGGATTTTGAGGAGCTCAAGGCCATGTGTTGGTTATGTGAAAAAGGATTCGTGAGCATGACGGGTGGTAGAGATAAGAGCCTCGCAATTTTTTCAAGTTTGGGGCATAAATGAGTAAGGTGGTTGTATGTACAAAGCTTACATGGAGATTTCACCTTACACCTTTCTTTTTTGCCCTCACCAACATTATTGTTCTTCCTCTCATTATTATCTTTGTCCTTGGGTTTATTATTATTCTTCCCACCCTTACGATTATTATTACGTCCTTTCTTCTTTTTCCCGCCTGGTTTCTGGTTACCATTTCGTCTGGTCGATGATTGCACAGAATGCACATCCACCGATTGAGTGTGATTAGAAGACATAGATGAAGTTGTCCCTCTTTCAGACTGGTTTAGAGACAACTCTTTCAAATGGCTTGTCACCGAGTCTGCGGATTTCACATTGGAGGGGCCTACAATGCCATCGACATGAGGTCCGGGATTTTGTCTAGGGTCATAGTTTGACCTTGGTGCATCCAGAAGAATCTTGTCTAACATCCCAGACTGAGCATATATAAGATCTAACTGCTGGGCTTTGAAGATTTCTTCTTCCTCAGATGTAACCCCAGATGTAGCAACATCCTTCGAAATAAGAGGCTGTAAAGACTTAAGAAACCTTTCTAATAGGAATTATGGGGGCATGCAGGTATTGATCAACCTCTTCCGTCTACGCCACTCCTAGATGTGATCCAAGATATGAGTGTTTTTTTCCTAGCGTAAGGTCAACATAAGTTCTAGGCAAACATCATAACGAACTAGCAATTGGAAGTGGTTAAGGAAGACTAAAACCATCTGACTAAAGGTCCCGTATGTCCCCCTAGGTAGCTCAATATACCATTTCGCGACAACCCCGGTGAGGGTGCATTGAAATAATCTTAATCGAATAGAATCACCATTAAGGTAATTCGAAGAGCACCATAAGTGAAAGGTGGTAACGTGATCACCAGGATCCTTGCCATTCTTGCCTTCGAATTTTGGAATATCCGAAGGAAGCTTGGTGGGAATGGGGGGCCATGTAGGATCATGACACATAGGGTCGTTCATAACTTAGACAAGTCTGGCAGATTGACCGTGGCCAAAAAATGGAGATGGGGTTGTGACATTTGGCCCCAAGCTCCTTGGAAAGATTGTGTTTGGGGAATCACAACCCATCCAGGGTTCTGGTAAGCACCATGGCCCTGTCCGGGATTGTAAGACCCTCCTCCAGGATGATTCATAAGGGGTTGGTTGGGAATCATTCTAGTAGGAATGTTATGACGAGGGTTATAAAAACTACCCCCAGCGAGAGTGGATCCGGGTTGAGGATTTCCCAAGGTGTGAAACTGACCTCCTCAGGGTGTGAATCCGGAGGATAAAGGTGGATTCGTCATGCAAAATGTGTTGGTCGGAAGCGGCACAAAGGAGGTGGGTGTAAAGGATGGACCATAAGCTATAGCTTGTCCTCCAGGTTGGTCACTCCACCCATAAGTAACAGGATTATACCCGGGGTTAAAAGAAGGAATCACTCCCATGGTAGGAGTCATTTGAGGGATTTGAGAGCCACCAAATGAGAATGGAGTATAAGGAGGAGTTGTTCCCCCAAGTCTAATGCTAGCATTACGACCAACGACTGGGATGGAGTTTGAAAACTGTGATGTAAAATTCGGTATACCATAGGAAAAAGGACTAGAGGCCATCATAATGGATTGAACATTATAGCCCCGGTGAGTGACTAAGAGACCTGAATGGGTTCGTGGAAATAGGTTGAGTGTTCACTATAGGATGAGAAACGATGATGATAGGTGCCCCTAATACTACAACTATTGTGGTTGAAGGAGTTGATGTGGTAGGGTGAAATCACGGAGGTGGGTAACACTTTTGTGACAATCGGATCTCCAAAATTCCAAAAAACATTTTTTCGGTTGAACTAATATTATTTTTCGGCCAAAAAGTGAAACATCAAATCGGACGGTACAATGACGACACCCTCGATTTGCGTGTAAAAATTTAGTCGGATGGATTTTTTCCATCTGGCAATATGTTTTCAGTCGAAAGATATTACGATCGAAACATTCTTTCGGTCGAACAATCTTTCGGCCAAAAGAATGTTTCTGCCGAAAGAATGTTTATATATCAATGACACGTCGATATTGAAATGCTTTTTTCAATTTTGCGGGTGTTTATGACTGGGGGTGGTCATGTTGGTGTAGAGGTCGTGAGCGTTTGTGAGAGGTCGTGAGCATTTGTGAGTGTAGAGCGTTTGTGAGAGGTCGTGATCATTTGTGGGTGCAGAGCTCGTGTTGGCGCAGATCTCGTGTTGGGTGTAGAGCTCGTGTTGGCGCAGAGGTCATGTCGACGAACGTAGGGTTGGCGTCGAGGTTGTGTTGGCGGGCGGTCGACGAGTTTAAGGTATTTCTCTAGTCTTTAATTTTAATTTTAATTTTTAATTTATATTTTTAAATTAAATTTTAGTTAATTTGGTGGCCCTTGGCCATAATTTTAATTTTTAAGTTATATTTTTAGATTAAATTTTAGTTAATTTGGCGGCCCCTGTCGGCTTGGCTGCGGGGGGGCAGCCCTGTGGCCAAGCCGTGGGCCGACCAAGTCACAGTCCAATCATTTAGAGTTAGCAAACTATAAGATCAAACATAACCATGAACTAGAGACTTCAAACTACCCATACTCTCCTTGCCATATATCAAACAAATGAATAAGAAACCAAAAGAGGAACACACATGTAGGGCCACTGTAAAATGCTAGTTGCCTGCATGACACAAACATTAGAAAGTGTATAAGGTGGTGCCATCACCAATCTTGGTATGTTGTAGAAATCATAAAAAATTCAGAACCTTAGTTAAAAGAATATAATGCCCATACTAAAAAGGATATGGTCACCAACTCTTATTCTGTCAGAAAACCAAGACATTCGGCCAAAGGAGTTATGCCTAACAGATTGAATAGAAACACCCAAACCTGCAGTAGTAACAGGCATTAACATAGAATCTAAAACCATGGCCACAAAATATAAATGAGAAGAGAAGCATCATGTCATTAGTTTTTGGTATTTTTATTTTCTACATGAAATGTATTTGAGCTTTCTGACACTTGAATGAAATAAACTTATAAAATCCATATAGTTTATAAGTTTCACCTTTCCATATAAATTTCAAGAATCTATTTTGAATATTTTTGACACAAGCACATAGCTACATTAACCATTTAACACATAATAACATATCCATTCCATTGACTAGTAAGTCATTAGTTTCTATTTTTTTATTTTATTTTCTGCATGAAATGTATTTGAGCCTTCTGACACTGAATGAAATACACTTATAAAATTCATATAGTTTATAAGTTTCACCTTTCCATATAAATTTCAAGAATTGACTATTAATAATTTGCAGTCATATACCATGATTTAAAGGTTAAAGTCAAGAAAAGGATAATAATAGGGAAAAGAAAAGACCAGGTAAAGGACCAAAGGGAAATGAAAGGAAAAATAAAATGAAAGGTAAAGGGAAAAGTAAAGGCATGATAAATAGGAAATAAAACAGATATTAAAGCAAAAGGTAAAGATAACAGATATGAAAGATAAAGCTAAAGGGCGAGGATAACAGATATGAAAGCTAAATGGAAATGGGAATATAACATATATAAAAAGGCCAATGGGGAAATATAACAGATATGAAAAGGCTAATGGTGAAAATTAAACAAATATGAAAGGGCCAATATAACAGAACATATAATCGAGATGGTAGCCCTAAAGGGTAACAAAATAGTACACATTAAACATTCAACACATAATAACATATCCATTCCATTGACTAGTAAGGCATAAAGTTCCATTTGTAGCTCTATTTTTTCTAGTTTTGTAGATACCTTATGACACTTTCCTATATCCCTTGGATTTATTCATCATTTGAGATCTTTGGTAGTATATACAAATATATTTACTTTTTTTTTAGGGATGTTGATATTTACAAAATTTTGTGTGTTGGTATAATTTACTAGTATTGTGGCATTGTTGCTCTTTAAATGAAAAAGAAAATAGCTGAAAGCAATCTTGCAAAAAGGTAGAATTCATTTTGTTATCAAATATAAACAACCATGAGTAAGATGGAATTGAATTGCAAAGAGTGAATATCACATTGTAATTAACAAAGAGTAATCTTGTGTCATATTGTATGATTGTAGCTCAAGAACAAGAATCTATATGGAACAATTATTTCTTGAGTGCATCGTATTTTTTAACACAATTTCTTAGTGTACACGAGTCTTAAAAAAATATTATTAAAAAGAAGTAATCACAAGTGACAAAATCCTTAAAAACTAGGTTCAAAGTGTTTGCTAGCAAACATTTACACTAAGATTCAAGATATTTTCCAT
>JZKD02S1673786.1:361968-376138 GCA_000966675.3 Picea glauca | reverse complement strand
TTGAAAAATAGTCATTGGAAAGATAACAAAATTATTTACAAGTTTTGTTTTTACTGTAAAGTGAAATTCTAAATAAAAAAAAATACTTTTGTATGCCAGAAGTTGAAGAACTTGTAAAAATACAGCTTTTTTTGTCATAAAACAAGTAAAAGTGTTACCCAGCTTCATGATTTTACCCCAAGTCAAGTCAACCAAAGTTGGGTTGACCAAGGAATCCAAACCGATTTAAAGACAAACCTGTCGAAATGGGGTGGATTTTAGTCGACCGTAAGTGATTTTCGATGGAGTGAGATCAAGGAGTCGACCCAAGGGGAAGCTAATTCGAAGTGGGTAGACCTATGGCTAAAGCAAATAAATAAGAAGCAAATTCAACAACCAATAATGAAGGGAAACCATTTGAACATTAGAATCAATGACCAACAACTAAGAAGAAAGTCCTAAGAGAAAATTTAATCACTAGCGGTGTGTAAAAATGTTTGGAAGACTATTTTTAAGAACTCACGATGCCAAAAAACATAAAGAATCGAAATTTATAATAGGAAAATGGGGAAAACGTGTATATGGTTTTTGGAAAGCTAATAAACACCCCGACAATCCCATACTTTATATATGTTGTCTATGATTTATGGGAAAAGGAAAACGCCTAGCCAAATCGAGAATGTGCCCAACGACTCTAAAATGAAATTAGAAACTCCCAAATGAATAACAATGGCTCCAAAAGGAGGGTCGTCGATTTTCAACCTTTGAATTAATGCACAAGTGTGATTAAATAATTTTTAGTTTGTTTACTGACCCATGAGAACCATATTAATATAAAACGAGCTCAAACCAAACGACACGAAGTTCTTGTTGCTAAAACATACACAGACGGCCATTAAATTACAGTGCACATCATTTACCATTCATAAACAAATACAACCACAACAATCATCACACATAAACTCATAATTTACCCTGGAAACCCAAATAGGAAAAACAACGTTCTTTTGGCTTCGTCCAGTCTATTTATTATTCTGCAATGGACAAGTTATAGGCTCTATGGTATATCTTTATGCTCCTCAGTGACATTTGGGCAGCCTCTATACATCTTTCACAACCAAATAACCCCTTTCTCAATGTGTGAATACATGATATAGAATGTTGAGTCGACTGGGAGGATAACTGGAAATTCAAGCATCCCCAATGCTTCAACTTCTCTTCAATCCATTCTCCTTCTTTTGTTTGTTTGTTTGTTTTTTATCCCATGTGGAAAAGGTATTATGAACGTCTCATTATTTCTTTTATACACTAATATATTGCTCGACTTTTACATACATTACATACAAAATTGGACATCAATCATGATGGCATGAGGCCCATCACACCAATAAGTCGATATCCTTCTCTATCCATAGCCTTAAACTTTGCATGTGTTGATCATCTTAGAGCCTATGTTGATAGCCAATTTTTCTTGTTGGATCCAATTCAGATCACATTTCCCCATTAGGAGGCTTTTTATCCCCAAAAGCTACCAAGGATAGATGAGGGAGCTTGTTTTCAATATGGTCCCTCTCATACCACTTCACTTTCCTTGTAGTATGTCCTTTGAGACCATTCTGCCACATTTCTTGTTGTCCTCTTCGAGTTGTCCGCTCATTATGCTGTAGAAATTTGTCTTCCTTCAACTCCTCAATACCATGAGGTGCAAGGTCTTCCATGGTGCGAAGAACCTGATGTTCTTCCTCCTCATCTATCATGGAGGGTTCAAACAACTTCAAATTTTCAACGTTCACCACTGAGCTAATCTGCATATAAGGTGGACGTTTCATCTTGAAGGCGTTCGACGTTCTCATTCACTTGCTCCATGATCTCAAATGGTCCATATCTAAGGGTCTTGAGTTTCTTTGTTGCTCCTTGCAGTCATTCCTTACAGAGGTAGAGCCACACCTTGTCTCCAACATGGAATTTATGATCCTCCCTATGTTGATCATGCATAGATTTTTACAACTGTTGGCTCTTATTTAGCTGCTCCTGAACCCTTAGATGGATATGACATATGATCTTGTCCACAAATGTGCTTGCCTTATATTCTTCTCCTTGTAGTCCTACTTATTCCTTATGTTGTCCATAAATGATATCAAATGGTGAAGGAGGTAGAAAACCAAAACAAGTCTCGAAAGGAGACTTATTGGTGGAAGAATGAAGTACTATATTGTAAGAGTGTTTAATGTAGACTAGTTGCTCGTCCCAAGTCTTTGAATGTTTGTTGTTGTAACCTTTCAACAATTTCACTAGTGTCATGTTTACTACCTCGATTTTTACATCAGTCCGAGGATGGAAGGAAGTGGAGTACTTCAACTTGGTATCCATTATTTCCCAAAGAGTTATCCAAAATATTCCCAAGAACCTATAGTCTCGATCAGATATGATGGAGGTTGGAAATCCAAAGTGTACCTAGACATGGCTGAAAATTAGTTCAGTTGCTTCTCGTCCAAATATTTTCTTCTTACGGGGAATGAACACACACATTTTGGTGACATGGTCCACCACAATGAACAAGTATTCATGGAATCTATGAGTCATAGGTAAACCTCCAAAAATATCCATGGAGATTCTCTCCCAAGGTCTTCTTGGCACTAGCAGTGGCATGAACAAGACAAGTTTTCAGTTGCTTGGCTTGCTAGTGCTATAAAGAACACAAACTCTAACAAAATTTTCCACCTATTCCTGCTTCTTTAGCCAATACACATACCACTACATATTCTCCACTGTCTTTGTTACGCCAAAATTCCCAACAACCCTAGAAGTGTGTGCTTCTCTCATCAACTAAACTCTTCTATCCCATGGTATGCACAATTGTCTAGTTTGTACAAAAGCCCATCTTGGAGGTGGTATTCATTTCCTTATATGATAGCGACCACCCTCTCCTTTAGTTGCTTGTAGGCTCCTTTGAAATCTTCATCTCCCTCATAATATTCACTCAGAAGTTCATGAGTGAAAGGCTCAAGTTGCATTATCACTCCAATTTCTACTATCTTATTCAGTGGTGGTCGAGAGAGCATGTCTACTAGTCTATTTGTGACCCCTTTCTTGTACGTAATAAATAAATGAAATTGTTGCAATAAACCTAGCCACTTGTAATGTCTCACCTACTACATATTTCTCCGACTCTATAGATATTGAAGGGGTTGATGATCCGTGTGTATGATAGTCTCTTTTTCGAAGAGGTAATCCTTCCACTTTTTCACTGCTTGTACAATCACAAGGAGATCTTTATCATACATGGGATAGTCAATCACTGCTCCATGAAACAACTTTGAATGGTAACACACAAGCCTCCCTCCTTGAACAAGTACTGCTCCTAATGCAAATCCACTAGCATTAGTCTCTATCTCAAAAGGTCTATGCAAATTCAGCATGGCTAAGACTAGAGCATCACTGATTTTCTTATTCAAGTATTCAAATGCTCTTTGTTGTGTCTTACCCCAATGAAATATCTTTCCTTTGGAGGTTACGACATGTGATGGTTTTGCTATTGTGGATAATTTTACAATGAAATTTATCAAATACCGAGTTTCTCCCATGAAACTCCTGACCTCTGTCACATTGGTGGGAATAGGACATTGGGTGATGGCTGCAATCTTCTCTAGATCTACCCTCATATCACCTCATCCAATGATGTGTCCAAGATATAACAAGGAATTTTTTCCAAGCTCACATTTCTGCAAGTTGGAAATCAATTGAGTCTTTCTCAAGGACTCTAATACATGTATCACACGTGAGAGGTCCTCTTTCCAAGTGTTGCTAAATATTAGTATGTCATCCAGATATACTATTACAAAAGAGTCAAGGAAGGGATGTAGCACATCATTCATTAGTCTCATAAATGTTACATGTGCATTACATAATCCAAAAGGCATTATTTACCACTCATACAAACCTTGTCTTGTTTTGAACGTTGTCTTCCACACGCCTTCTTCTTTGATCCTCACTTGGTGGTAACCTAATTTGAGACCTAGCTTAGTGAAGAATTTGGTTTGTTGCATTTGATCCAACAAGTCATCAATCCTTGTAAAAGGATATATATTCTTTATGGTGATATTATTTAGATCAAGGTAGTCAATGCACATTCTCCAATTTCCATCTTTCTTTGGCACCATTATGATGGGTGAACCACATCATGGTGATGTACTAGGTCTGATGACTCCTTGCTCCAACAATTATTGCAACTATTTATTTATGACGCAACTGCACTCCTCGGAGCACGTTCGCTTCACCAGGACCTTCTTTCCTCTCGGCCCGAAGAGCTCCCAAGTTCTTTTATTTCCCTATCGGGAAATCTGCACCCACAGTTCACTTCTCTTCGATCCCCTTTCGACACTCGAAGGATCGGAACTTCGCGGCTTCGCAAGTTCTCTATTGATCGCTGGGTTCTCGAATCCCTGAGACCCGAGATGTCAGTCAACGCTGACTTCTTTTCCCCGCTATCAGAACTTCGGCTTTATCGCGCCTTCGCAACTCGTGACACCCGACTCTTGAATTTTCAACCTCCGATACCCGATGCACCGAAACGCCGAGTTCGCGATCTCGCTTCCTCGCGACTTCGCTACTCGCAAGGTCGAATAATTTTCCCGTCGACTCCCAATGCCCGAGACGCCGAACCTCCGATGATTATGCCACATGTCTTCCACTTCCTCCTGTGGCCCACACTACTTATGTAGCTGTCGGGAGATCGTCTCTCGCACTCTCGCGATTCCCGTGGCCAAATCTTCCGCTCCTTTCTTGCGATGGCCCGATAGCTGATCTTGCGATGGATCCAATGGTCTAGCTGTCTTGGATCAACGACTCTGCTCCGCCTGAGCTTCTAGCCTCTCCACATTTGCACTGTAACCTTCCTACGATTCCGAGAGATCCAACGATCCACGGTAACTCACGGATTCTCCTTGCTGAATACCGACCATCCACTCTTCTTCTTGCGCAATCCACGGACAAGAAGTGTCTCTCCACGAGACTTGTTCACCAACCTGCGACTCTTCCGTTCAACCTGCTCGCGCAAATTTTCTCCGCTGCCCTTCAACAACTTTAAAGGCCTATCCCTTCTGAGCTTTCATGACTTCAAGTCTCTCAGGAAGAACCTCCTGCATGCACTCCTTGCGACAAAACTTCAACAACGACTAAGTGTTGAAGCTTTTGATCCTACGCACTCCTGCAGTAGAAATATTTCAATCCCTTTGCTCAAAATCGCAACTCTGAGTCTTTGTCTAGCCTGCGCACGCCTTGCACAGCTCCAGTGCCTAATCTGCACTTCTGAGATGAATGAGAACAAAAACTAACTCTAATTGAACCCTTTTGTCAACGCACTCCTTGCGGACAATTCAACTGCACTCCTTGCAGGAATCTCTTGGCTCAATTAGAGAAACAATTGAAACTCATTCACATTCCCTCTCAGACTGCTATTCAACCATGAAATCACATACACAACACATAAAAGCAAATGTATGATAGAAAGAAAACATTCATGAGCATAACATCATAATTACACAGAGAATAACACAAACCATGGATTTGAATCAAAGTTCTCTTCTATTAATTCAAATGCCTGTACATGGGTGTTCTTCATACAATTCTCTGCTGCTCTCTTCTCTTCCTGAATGCTTTGATGATAATACAATGTACAAAGGAGGGTGTCTATATCCCGTTTCCCTCTTGCGCTCTAAAGCTATCAAATCTAGAATTAAATTCCTATCTAACATCATTAAATCTATTAAATGCCTCATCTACCTAAGGACGTGAGCTATCCGCTCAAGGTCCATTACAATATACAAAGTGCGCTTTCATAAATGTCTTCATTAAAGACTTGCGCAATAATCTCAAGGTGAAATTCAAAAAGAATTATGCTGGCTTGTCCAGCTGTCTCCCATTTTCGCGTTGGCTCGCTTGACATGGGAGATGCTCTTGCATCATACTCCCTCGCTTGAAAAATTTCATGGGCTCCTGCACAGTCTGTCCATGCTTATAGATCATTGCTTCGCTCTCCTAGCTGACATCTTCCACTGGGTGATTCTTCCACTTGACCAGATATTCATAATATTGCTTTCGCCTGGTCTTCTTGCCCACTCGCTTGTCCAGTATGCATTCCATCTGTGGCTTCTCTGCTACTGGTAATTGTTTCATCCACTGGACCACTGGCTCCTCAGTTCCAGTCTCTGTCTCTCCAGCTCTGTATGGGTATAAATCTGCGATATTGAATATCAGAGATATCCTGATGCCATCTGGCAACTCAACCTCATAAGCATTCTCTCCGAATTTCCTCAAGACTCTGCAAGGTCCGATTTTATTCATTTTCAACTTATTATATGTTCCCCTTGGAAACCTTTCCTTCCTCAAGTGTGCCAAAACTAGATCACCAACTTCGAACTGAAGTTGTCTCCGATGCTGATCTGCTCTGCGCTTGTACTCCCGGCTTGAATCTATCAGTCGCTGCTTCACCTGACTGTGAAGTTCTTGCATCACCTCAACGAATTCTTCTACACTAGCACTGCTAGTCACAGTCTGTTTTGAATCTCGCAATTCAGAAACTCCTCTCAGTTGCATCCCATATACAACCTGTAATGGAATTCTACCTGTACTCCGATTCAATGAATTATTGTATGCAAACTCTCCCTGTGGCAATATGTGGTCCCAACTGCTGTGGTGCTCCGCCAGCAAGCTTCTCAGTAAGTCTCCCAAACTCCTGTTGACCACTTCTGTCTGTCCATCTGTCTGAGGATGATAAGAAGAACTAAATGCCAGATTAGTTCCCAGCTTCTTCCATAGCGTCCTCCAAAAATTCCCTATGAATTTTGTGTCCCTGTCTGAAACGGTAGTGTCCCCAAGGACGAGCCCCGATGTAAACCATGATCTGAAAGAGATTGTAAATGTGTTTTATAGGCTGGTGAGCCAAGTTTTGTATAAGCTAGAAGGCTTATGTGTTTGTTAGGCCAGGAAGCCTAAGTGTATGAGGGCCAGGAGCATGTTGTTGTATTGTATGTATGCAAAATCATCAATAAAATATAAACACCCGCCAAGTGCAGACCGACCACGATGAATGAGTGAAGGGGGACTGAGCGTCCACAGAGGGGGAAAGGGAACTAGGGGCTGGAAGGTGGGAAAGGGGCTGAGTGATGAGCCTAGGGGCTTAAGCCTGGGAAATAATATTTTAATATTATTTTAAAAGAGACATGTGCATTTCCGTTTATCCTAAGTTCCTGACAAGGGAGGGAACGTGCAAAGGGGATGTACGTTGTGGTATGCATGCAGTGCCCAGGGTGACAAGTGTCAACCCTGGTGCATGCAAATATAATCACCAAGATGAACCGTGGGAGGGGATCTTTTCCCATTTCGGACCCGAACCTCTGAGCATAGAACCGGTACGACCTCTGCCAGAATACCCTGGTTCATCTTTGAAAGCTGTAAAGCCTGTGTTTGTTCTGCAAAAATACATGTACGCCATCTGTTCTGAGAGCCGAAAATATTGTGTCTGTCTGAAAGGCTACTTCACTCTTTACCCATTCAAAACCAGGGGGAGTCTGGGTAATTTACTGTGTGGATTGTTGTCACGCATTTCCAGAACCAACACCGTGAGATCATCCTGTGACTGCTGAACCGGTTTGGGGAAGCCTGTGTCTGTGTTCCCCGTGGGTTGTTGTGGCCACACAATATTGTATTGCGTGAGACTTGTTGGCCTATGAGCGACTCCTCCAAGTGAGAGAGTGCGCAGAGGAAGGAGAGAGCTCCTGGAAGGAACCCTGTAGCTAATACAGAACTTAGAGACTTCCGGTTCGGTCTGTTCCTGTAACCCAAGGTAAGGGAGACTGGCAGCCGAAGGACTGTCCAAGTGACAGAGAAGGTGCACTCTCCTGGGGTGGAACATGCATGTGGGGAATGAGGGTCTGTGGGCAGTGAGCGTGGGAGATTCCTGTGAGAGAGTTCCTTCCTGGTGGTTGTGAGTGATTTTTTTCCCTGTAACCTCAGCCTGAGTCTGGATTCCTTGCCCTGGGGTGGAGCTCAGTCCCAGCTCGGGGGTGACCCACTGTTGAGTTGAGGAGCAGTGCGGTCTACGGCTGGGAGGTTCGTGGAAGGCCTGCATTTGGTTGGTGGATTCCACCATTGATAAATTTAAGTATCTGAATTATGTCTTATCACATTTCCACATGACTGTGATGTATATATTATCATGTTTTCCGCTGTGTAAATGAATTACTGTTGAATGCTATGGCTTGTTTAATTGTAAGTAGTAACTTATATATTTTACTCTGAGAATTACGTGTGTTTAATTGTGTTAAATGCATGTGCTAATAATGTCTGTACAAATTATGTAAAAATTCATGTATAACATGGTAACTGAGAGGTTTGGAAACCTCGGTAGTGAAAAAGGTACACTACAAAGTGGTATCAGAGCGAGGGTTTCGACACTGAGCCTAGATGGGCTAGTTGAGTGGTCTTCGGACCGAGGGTGAGAGGAGAAATTGTGTTGGGAGGACCAATTTCAGACCCTGGTATGCCCCAGAGTGTATAGGAGTTACTTAACCGTGCCTATAAGCTCAGGAGGTATAGCGGTGCTATGAAACCGTAGCTGGTGTGGTCTACGGCCACGGGGATATAGGTCTCTACACCAATGGTGTTAGAACCATAGGATCTGTTTGGGAGGGAGGGCGAACCCTTGTAACCGTCAGATCTGGAGAATGTGCACAAGGTTTAAAGACTTTGGAGACTGCACAGGAGGTTACGGCCACACCCGGAGTTTAAACTCAGGAGGATCGTGAGTCGTAAGATCACTGTGGGATTACCCGTCAACCATCCGAGTGACAGAAGTTGCACAGGGTTTAAGTCCTCATGGGTAGAGGAGAAGTCCCGGAGAGGCGACGGGATATTGGAGTAATCGGGGTTTTAGAAGTCAAGAGAACTGAGACCTTGTGAGTATCGAAACACCGAAGAAATCATAGCCGTAGGATCTCAAGGAGGACACGTGTTAGAATCCTGGAGAGAGTCAGAACTCAGAGAATCGAAGTTCTCGAGCACATAGAAATCTTGTCACACGGAATCGCGATCCACGATTCGCGACAAGATCTGGACCGTTCATATTAAGGGACACGTGGCAGAGATCTACCATCGGGGAAAGTCCCGACAAGGAGTAAGTCCATCGGTGTTTGAAGTTCATCGGGAGATCGGGAACCCCGGTGACAAGTGAGTCATAAAATTTGAAACTCCGAACCCCGAAACCTCGACGAGAGCTTTGAGTACGGTCATGGGGTAGAGGTCACATGGACCTGGACTTAACCGCGAAGGGTTAAAGCAAAAGGCACGTCGACATATCAGGAATCGGGATATCAGGGATCCCGTGAGCGTATGTGCTTTGACATTGAAACCGCCGAAACCCCGACGGGGTAAGGTGGAGGTCATATAGTATGGTCATGTGGACCAGAGGCTGAGCCAGGAGGGCTAGCCAGTGTAAAAGCACATCGGGAATTGGAGGATCGGAGGTTGTGAAGGCATGTGCATCGTGACATCACAAATCCTGAAACCCCGATAGGAGGATTGATCACGGTCATGGGCAGTGGTCCTAGGGTGGAAGTTTAGCCAGGGGGAGGGGCTAGTGCACGAAGAGCTCATTGGGAAATTAGAACCCAAAACCTCGATGGGAAGTTGACTGCGGTCGTACGGAGGTTGGTCGTATGGTGAGGGTATAGCCTGGAGGGCTAGCACGGACGGAGTCCATCGAAAATCGGGAAATCGGGGATTCCACTGTCAAGAGTTTTGGCACATTTTGGTTTGTGAAACCTCGAACCCCGATAAGGGAAAAGGCCGGGGTCACGAGTCAATGGTCACATGGGGTAGGGCCCATAGCAGGGGCTAACGCGTAAAGGTAGCGCATCGGGAAATCGGGAAATCGGGGATTCAACCCTTCAGAGAATTTTCGGTTTCAAAACCCTGATAGAGGTAACCTCAATAGAAGGAAGGGAGACCTCGAAGAGTTTCCTATAGGAGGAAAATTTCCCGATAGGGAAATAGGAGAATTTCAAGAAACCCGACAAACACAGAGCCAGACAAGCTCAGAAATGTGAAGTTGAAATGTCTTTCGTTCTTGTTCGTAATAGTTATAAACGTTGTGGATTATTCATGAAGTTTAATGGCATGACAATTGTAAATTGAATTGCACAGTGCGTGTGCAGAGCTCAACGAAGGCCATAACCCCAGTTAATCAACACCGAGTATGGAGTGGGGAAAAGTGCAGTTTACCCCTGAAATAGAAGATGAACAAGAAGGAAATGATGTTAACCTGGGAGTCGAAGGATTGGACTCTAATGGGCATGGAAAGGAGATGGATAAGGAAGGACGTATAATGAAAATTCTTGAAGGATTTAAAAGAGAGGCCAAGGAGCATCGAGCTGATAGCCGAAATCTCATGAAGGTCAAGGATCGGCAAGGGAAATTAAACTTAAAATTCTTGCAGAGTCTGGAAAGAATAGAGAAGAAACTTGAGAAGGAAAGAGACTCAGGTACGACAGAGAGTCACAGAGACCATGGGAGAAGAAGTAGGTCGAGGAGTGGTAGCTGACATCTTAGTCGCTCCCAAAGACGTTATGACAGTAAGACACACAGTAGTTCAAGCCCATCACCTACCAGAAAACATCAAAAATATGGAAGGGAGGAATTGAAAGGAGAGATGAATAAAATTAAACCTCCAACATTTGATGGAGAGCATAAGAAGGAGGAAGATGCTGAAACTTGGTTGTTGGGCATGAAGAAATACTTCCAGCTGTAGAATTATTCTGCCCATACAGAAGGAAGAATTGCAATGTACCAGCTAAAAGGAAAAGCGTCCATGTGGTGGGATCAGTTTGTGCAGGTGCAACACATCAGAGAGAAAGAGGTCACGTGGAAGGAATTTAAGAGATATTTCGAGAAGAAATATCTGACTAAAAGATACTATGACAGAAAGATGAAGGAGTTCTTCGAACTCAAATTGGGTAATATGACCATTGATGAGTATGAATGAAGTTTTCTGGAACTACTGAAGTATGTTCCATTCATCAAAGACGAGGCTGTTAAAATTCAGAGGTATCTGAGTGGACTGCCACCTTCCATTGGTGACAAGATTCAATACGATGATCCTAAGACCATGGAAGAAACCACAAGAAGGGCGAAATGCCTATATGAACAACAAAGGGAAAATCCTACCTTTCGGAAGGCTTGGGATAACCAGAAGAGGTTTAAGAAAGAACAGAGGCAGAAGGGAAACGAGCCTTCCTTTTTCAGAGACAGTCCTTGGGGACAGTCATCTTTTAAAGAGCTCAGGAAAGTTGAAGGGAGTGAGCAGATGCCAAGGCCTCCACCCATGGAGTGTTGGGGCTGTTAAGGGAATCATCGATACAGAGACTGCCCCCATAGGAAAGACAAACCAAGAATTGTCCATACTATTCAGCAAGCTGAAACAGTGGAGGATATGGGAAGCAGAATGCCGAGGATCTACGCAACCCTGGACAACAAGCAGGCAGAATTTCAATCACACATGATTGAAGTGGAAGGTATTATCAACAACCGACCCCTTGTTATTTTAATTGATTCATGGGCTAGCCATAGTTATGTAGATCCTAAAGTGGTGGAAAGTTTTCATCTAACGAAGAGAAAACATGAGAAGTCTTGGTTAGTGTAGTTAGCCACAGGGACCAAGAGGAAGGTCACTGAATTGGTTAAGTCCTGTTCAATGGACATGAAAGGAATGAGCACTAGGGATGAATTGAACATTCTGCCTTTAGGCTCATATGATTTCTTAATTGGGATGGACTGGTTGGACTAGCACCATGCCCTTCTGGATTGTCGAAACAAGAAGTTCACATGTCTGAACGAAGAGGGAAATCAGGTAACAATCCAAGGAATTCCCAGAGCCATGGCTGTTAGAGAAATCTCAGCCATGCAGCTGAAGAAATGTTACCAGAAAGGATGTCAATTATTTGCAGCCCGGGTGGAAGAAGTATTCCAAAATGTGGTCTCGAATCTGGAAGACCACAGGGTGCTCAAAGAGTTTGAGGACGTGTTTCAGGAGGTGCCTGGACTACCTCCGAAGAGGGACATTGAATTTTCTATAAATCTAATGCCTGGAGCAGCTCTAGTTTCGAAAGCTCCTTATAGGATGAGCACACCAGAGATGAAAGATTTGCAACTGCAGCTCGAAGAGCTATTAAAGAAAGGCTACATTCGCCCCAGCATGTCACCGTGGGGAGCCCCAGTCCTATTTGTGAAGAAGAAAGATGGGACAATGAGGCTGTGCGTTGACTTTCGACAGTTGAATAAAGTCACTATCAAGAACAAATATCCTCTGCCAAGGATTGATGATCTTTTTGATCAATTGAAGGATGCGAAAGTATTTTCGAAAATAGATCTTCGATATGGATATCACCAAGTGAGAATAAGGGATGAGGACATCAACAAGACCGCCTTCAGAACAAGGTACGGTCATTATGAGTTCACTCTGGTGCCGTTTGGACTATCCAACACACTTGTTGTCTTCATGTGCTTAATGAATGGAGTGTTCATAAATTATTTGGACAAGTTCGTCATAGTCTTCTTGGACGATATCTTGGTGTACTCCAAGATAGAGGAATAACATGAACAACACTTGAGAATGGTGTTGCAGGTGTTGAGAGAACACCAGCTATACGCAAAACTGAGCAAGTGCTCATTTTACCAAAAGTAGATCCATTACTTGGGACACATTATATCAGAGGAGGGGATCACTGTGGATCCTGAGAAGGTACAGGCCATTCAAGAGTGGCCAGCGCCAAGAAATGTGATAGAAGTTAGATCCTTTATGGGTCTGGCAGGATATTATAGGAGGTTCATAGCTGGATTTTCAAGGATAGCTCATGCTATCACTTCCTTGCAAAGGAAGGAGAAGAAGTTCTAGTGGACTAAACAATATGAGAACAGCTTCCAGCAATTGAAGCAGCTTCTCATTAGTGCTCCAATCCTAAAGATCGCAGATCCAAGTAAGGATTACATAGTGTGCACGGATGCGTGTAAGGAAGGGCTGGGAGGAGTTCTCAGCCAAGAAGGATTTGTAGTCTGCTATGAATCCCGAAAGCTGAAAGAGCATGAAAAGAATTATGCCACTCATGATTTAGAGCTGGCAGCAGTTGTCCATGCATTGAGGAAATGGAGACATTACCTCATGGGAAAGAAATTCGAATTAAGAATAGACCACAATGGTCTGAAGTATTTATTTGATTAGCCAACCCTAAATGCCAGGCAGATTAGATGGCTGGAATTTCTGTGCGAATATGACTTTGATATCAGGCATATCAAAGGGAAAGACAATAAAGTGGCTAATGCACTCAACAGAAAAGTGCATGAATTACATGCTACAACCATTAGCATGTACAGAACTGAGTTGAAAGACAGAATTCTTGAAGCTGCAAATGATGATTGCAGTACAAAAGACTTGTAGCAAAGCTACAACAGCATGCGGAACCACAAACCAAGGAAAGTTACATTTTGGGAACTGATAGTTTACTTCTATATAAAAACAGAGTGTATGTACCTAATGACCAAGAATTGAGGCTGGAAATTCTAAAGGAGATGCATAACATGGTTTATGCTGGACATCCTGGATATCAGAAGACTGTGGCAGTATTCAAAAGCCATTATTTTTGGCCAGGTATGAGGAAGGAAATTGCTGAATACATCGCCAGATGTATGGAATGCCAGAAGGTCAAAGCTGAGCATAGACACCTAGCAGGGTTGTTGCAGCCTTTACCTATTCCTGAGTGGAAATGGGATGTGGTAACAATGGATTTTATCATAGGATTTCCCAGAACAAGCAAGCAACATGATTCAATCATGGTGGTGGTGGACAAGCTTACTAAAGCTGCCCATTTTATTCCACTGAAAACCACCCATAGAGCAGCAGATGTCGCCGATATATTTTTAAAAGAAGTTGCACGCTTACATGGAATTCCTAAGACAATTGTGTCTGATAGGGACCCGAAATTCACTTCGAATTTCTGGAAAGGATTGTTCAAAAGATTTGAAACGAAACTGAACTTTAGCACAACATATCATCCCGAGTCTGATGGACAGACAGAGAGAGTGAACAGAGTAATAGAAGACATGTTGAGAATGTATGTGATGGATAAACCATCAAGGTGGGAAG
>JZKD02S1673786.1:301056-331640 GCA_000966675.3 Picea glauca | reverse complement strand
GTTTTTCCGAAAATGTCCCAATGAGCACGTTGGCGGGCGGACCGGTTCACATTTGCGCTTGTGCTTTTATATCGTGACTCTGACCAACCGCTAACATCCATTTTGAATGACGAAAGCGTTTGTTGCAAAATGTATATGATGAAAATGTTATATGCAACATGTATATCATGGAACATGGGGCATAAAATTTTGTTAGCGCTAAGGTGTGACCCTGCAAAGAGATAATTGGCTAAGTGTTGAAAGGAACTGTGGTCGGTCGGGCTCATGATGTGACGATATAGGATCATTAATTTAAATTGTATTTATATTAATGTATTGTAATAGATAATTTGTGTCCCAAATGTAGACCATGTTCCAATATGTGGAGGAATTGTAGACCACAAAAGTTTTTGGTGCAAGATGTATACAACGGAACTGTAGATGATGCAAGTTTTGGGTGCAAGATGTATAATAGCGCGTTGAATTGTAAATTACGGAAGTGTTGGGTGAAAAATGTATACGACGGAAGTGTTGGGTGCAATATGTATATAACAGAACACGCGGGATAAGAATGGGATAGCGCTAAGTTGGGACATATTTGGCGGTGAGATATTTGGCCAAGTGTTGAAAGGGAGGGTCGTCGGTCGGGTTCCTAATGTGAAGATATAAATGGAAAGTTGGATTTGACAGTCTTCTAACCGATTAACCTGCGGACAATCCAGGAGTCTGAGAAAATTAGGTTCAAGTTTAAAGGGATTTTGTTTATGTTTATTTAAAATGTATCCATATTAATGTATCTTACTAGATTATTTGTGGTTCAAATGTAAATCATATTCGAATTTGAATGGTGTTTTGGGCTTGGATTTTTTTTTCTCAAACGTACAAGGAACAAAGAAAAAAATACATGACTTTATATTTTGTATGTCGAAGAATATTTTGAAATATAGGAAGTTATACATGCACAATATAGAACAGGAACATGTACATCGAAATGATTTAATTTTAGGAAGAAATACAAATTCCAAATAACAACACCAAACATTGAATATCGACATAGAACAAAACCAAATATTTATATTTAGCTAAACTAGGTCACAAAATACATTTGAGAATATTTCCCAAAAACAAATGTGTCTTCGAATTTGCAAAAAAAAACTATAGGTCAGTACATATTCTGTGAAATAAAAATGCGTTTGTTAGAATGACTTTGATTGTGACTGTCACCGACTACGAAGCAAAGATTTACAAGAATGAATTTTGCAGAAACAAGAAAGTCGACGATGGAAAACAATAAAACCTGGCAAGAAGAAAGAGAAAATTGTCATAACTGGATTAAAGCTTTGTTAGAATAAGTGGATGAAGATAGAAGAATGTAATCAGTATCAACTTACTATGATGGTGTGCCATGGCTTGTCATTTTTTCACTGATGTCCTTTTATGGCTTTCCTCGACTTTGACCTTCATTGGTAATCTGGTCGACAACTTTTTTCAACCATTCTTCGATGTAGCTCCTCATGGGTGCCACGTTCATTTCATGCCGGATTTTTATATTGAAGAGTTCACTTTCCAAGTCCCTTAGATCAATAGACAAGTTGTGCAATGCTTCTTGAATACTTTTGTTTCTAATTGCATAACCGACTAGCCAAGTTTTCACATCATCTTCACCATATTCAAGAATGGCATATAAATTTTCAAATGACAACCTTTTATAGATATGAACTTGATCATCAAATGCTTGTTTGGTTAAAAAAAATGATTTTAATATCAATTTTGGGTCCTAGAATTTATTGGTGTTTCCAGCTAGATCTATCTCAGTTAGCTTCTTGAATAGTTTGTCTCTTTTAGATATGGTTTGGCTACATTCTTGAACAATACCAATCAGGTTCTTTACCTTTTTTTTCCAGCATGCGTTTAGCTGGTCTATTCTATCCATGGAAGGGAGATCCTCTTGTCTTATTCTAGATTCCATCATACTGGTAACTTCAAAACAAAATGGTAAAACTGCATCGAGATAAAAACCTTTCTCGTTCTTGAAATCTGCTTGCAGATACTCATGAAAAGCATGCGCTCTTGTTCCAAAAGAGACCATATTCTTTGACATCTCCCAAGCTTCTGTTATTAATTCCATTATTTTGTTTATATTATTTTCCACATAGTCTCGGGCCCATGTGAGAAGGCTTACTGATCCTTTTAACTTTGGTGCAAGTGTGATGGACCCGACCATTGCCAAAGGAGTAGCAAACAGTGGAAGAGGCATTAGAGTTGCCTCCAATTCTTTGATTCATGTCTTTAGCATGAGGTTCTCTATTTCAAGGCCACTAATAGAGTTGTATACAACATCTCCAGTTGCTCGTGGCATCTTGGATATCTGGGAAGGGTGCATGCTATGTAGGTTGAACTCTGAGCAAGATGTGCCTTTCTTATTCTTTACATATTTGTTTTCAATAATCATTTTTTTGATTCTCTGTCACAAAAAGCGCTCTGAAATGCAAAAGACTCTTCTTCGTCCAAAGTATCTATGCCAAGTATGTCCATCTCGGGATTGTGAGGAGCAGTGTTTTCTAAGTGATCGTCATCAGGGAACAATTTTTCAATGTCAATTTCTAGTTCCATATCTTCGAGGTAGAGATTGTAGATATCAATTTCTCCCCTCGCCCCCCCCTGTTCTTGGACTATTGTTTTTCATTTTTTTCCCACTAGAAGCTTGTGACAACTTTCAATTTTTCCTGAGGGAGGGTTCTTATATCCTCCTCTGCCTGAAGAATTGTGTGTGACTTTGTTACTTGGGTAAGCCGTTGGATTACTGCCATGAGATGTTGTGGTCTTGGCTGTGGCAGTCGGGGATTGGTCACTTTTTTCCATCGAGTCTTTTCGATTCTTCTTGTGAGAATCATTGGTACTAGTTCGGAGTCCATTCAAGATAGTGTAAGTGAAAGAATTGTTGAAGTGGTTCCTGACCATGAAATATTGGGCTTTCCAAGGCATAGACATGAATTGTCCTTTCCTTTTTGCAAGAAAAAAAAAAAACCAGTAGATGTACTCCCCTGCTATTCTAGAAAAAAACATTGTAGCATATATGTGACACGGAAGGAAGCAACGATTTTGTTTAGACCCAAAAATCCTTATAACATTATAGCTCTCCATTTCTTCTACCATGTCCCTCCTATCCAGGAAGATTGTCGGTTGGCCAGAGAATCGAGAGAAATACCTTCCAAATATCAACGCTTTAAAAAATGAAACAAAATAATTGAAGACCTTATAAAATAGTTGGAAAGCGTCATGTCTCCATAATTTCTAGCACGAGAATGTTAATGGGTCAAATTCAGAGTTCATCTTCCTACACATAGATAGTCCAGGAAATGGATAACAATTCGGCACGACGAAAATTAAATAAGGCGGCATAAAGAATTTCTTCTGCCTCTTGTATTGCAATAACTGGGAAGAGTTTTGAATGGAAATCAGATTGGGGCAATGGAAGATGGTTTCTTGCTTGACCATAAAATATAAAATATACAGAAGCATCCGAGAGATGCCAGTTGCACTTCCTTGTCTCGTTGTCCTCGGGAAAAGGAATGCAATATGCCGAAAAAGGTTTTTACATGCACTGACTTGTAATATGGCCATATCTCGGGGAGCCGATGCTAGCTCCTGTAATAACTTCGGAAAGAGGTCTAGTTCATTGCCATGTTTCTTTAAGAATTTCTTGCAATTCTCGCCCTTGAAAGTAGGTGTTGGGTCAGGAAGTGTTAACATATTTCAAAATACTTTAGGCGATAGGGAGATTTGGAAATGGTCACCCATCTGGACAATATGCTGGTTCAGAATATAGTTCTCGCCACAACATGTGACCAAGAAATTAAAGTTTAAAAACAAAAACGCTGGTCCCCGTGCTCAAAAATATTCAGGGTATCTTCATAGACATGGTGTCGAGATGCAGCCATAAGGTGATGAAAACCTTTATTTTCTCCTTATTGCATTTAAAATGGACGCTGCAACATTATAATACAATCTCTGGTAAATATTGGTTCAATGTGTTTTAATGGCAGATGCCTTTGACATTTTCGCCTTTTAATGACAATATTTTCAAAGCTAATAAAATCATCATCAATTTGCATTGGGAAAGCGTGCGAAGATGGCAGGGAAATCGAGAAACTATTGAAAAGTGGGAAAAACATTGACAATTGTGTAATATACCTGGATTTTGACAAAAGCAGGTTCAAGTCAGAAGATAATTTGTTTATATTTACTTAAACAAATGATCCAGATGGATATCAGTGGCCACCCACCTTTTCCAACTGGCTCAAAACAGTTTTTTGACATTTTTGGTGGTTTACTATTTTTAGCAGTTTTTACTTCCGGGGCCATTTTGAGGGCCCAAATGAAGGTTTTTCGGTATCGAGCTACTCATTTATATCCAAAGGAATGATTGAGACCCCAAAATGAATCTCCTCAGTGATACCTTTCCAGCGAGCTATCACATTCCTAAAACGGAGATTGTATGCAAAAGTTACGACCCCGGGAAGTTGATGTACTAGCTTACCCAAACGGGGCCCACATGACTTTTGGCGCTTCATCTCCTAGGGTTAGGTTTTTGGATGTCTATGGTTTTTGGCATTATTGATTATTGTAAAAAGGCCTTCAAAGCCTCATTGTAACCTTCTTCTTGTGAATGCACGCTGTCGTCACATCTCTTCTCAGAGATAAGCCATCACCATTCTAGCAAGCTTGTTTCCGCTGCATTTTACAATTTCAGCTTATTTTGTTATTGAATAGAAAACCAGTTTTACTGTATCTCTATTATTTTGTGTTAAGAACCTATTAATAATATGTATTCATTTCATTCTTCTCATAAAATCCAGATCAGTGGTATCAGAGCGGTATGCTCCTTGTCGTCTTAATGCATGTCCCCAACGAGGTTGGAGTACAAAGAGTTGGGTCTTGAGCTTGTTTCTCTTGAGGACAGAAGCTCTCACATGCCCAAGCGACCTCCGATGGCTCGAGAAAATAAATATGATGGGACATGAGATCCTTTCAAATTGTTGATTAAGGAATCCCTCACGCAACAAAGGAACGGGATGATGGATAGTTTCGCACAAATCCTTCGACGACTACCAACATGCAACACATCTTCTTCGAATGGAGGCGCCGCCCCCTTCAAGGTACAAATAAACTTTGGTATTCATATATTTGAAGGTTAGATAGACACAGATGTTGTAGACAAGTGGTTGAATCTACTAGAAGGGTATTTTTCTGTTCATAAATTTTTGAATAGAGAAAATATTACTTTTGCGCTCCTCAAAGTCGTTCCCCATGTCAAAGATTGGTGGGAAACTTTCTGTGAACAAAAGGAAATAGAGGAAACCTCATTATTTTCAGTCACGACCACCTGGGAATCCTTCAGGGATGCTATTAAGGAACAATACTACCCTGTCGGAAGTTATGACGACCTGTATACCAAATGGACCACACTGCGGCAAGAAAGAGACCAAGCAGTGCCAGATTTCACAAATATCTTCCATACCTTGCGCACCAAGTTGGGTATCAAAGATTCAGAGTGAAATATGGTGCTCAAGTATCATGGTGCTCTACATAGATACATCCAGACCGAAATTGAATTTCTAGACATCTCATCCTTGGGCGCGGCCTACCAATATGCCGTCAAAATCGAGCAGAAGCTCAAACAAAAGACGCGACAATTTGGGCCTGGGAACCCCTCATAACAAAATCCAGGAAAGGGCCGCCCCAACCCACCAAACAAAGGACATAGCAAAGATGGACAGTATCAATACAACCAGTACAAGTCGCAAGCAAAGAAGGACACCAGAAAGACAAAGAAAGATACTGGGAAGTGGTGCGACTTCCATAAGAGCCCTTGGCATAACACTGCTGACTGCCGCTCAAAGCAGTCGCTGGTGGCCAAAGTGAAAGCCTCTGAATCAGATGCAGATTCTGACTCCGAGACAGAACCAGAGAGGGGAAGACGGATCATTGACGCAGAACCCAGTGCCATCGTTGCTACCACCAAGCTCCGGCCTGATGAACCAGAAGAGCTAGAAGAAGGAGAGCGCCTCTTCCATTCATAGATGTGGGTAAAAGGCACCCCGCTGCACTTCATCGTTGATAGCGGTAGCCAGAAGAACCCCATCTCAACAGAGGTCTTCAAGCGGCTGGCCCTGCCAACAACGCCGCACCCACAACCCTACACCATTGGATGGCTCCGCCAAGGAAGTGATCTCCGCATCAGCCAACAATGTCGACTGTCATACGGCATCAATCCCTTCAAAGATGAGGTATTGTGTGATGTTTCTCCTCTCGAAGTTTGTGATGTTCTTTTGGGCCAACCTTATTTATGGAAACATCATGCTGTATATGAGTCTAGGCCTCATAGTGTTATTATTACTTTGAACAGGAAATTGTACAGGATACCCGAGGCAGTCCCACCTAGTGCTATTTCCTTGATCTTTGATGAGAAATGCAGGAAGGTCATCTCTCAGATGGGGAAGTTTGTCTTCTTCATGATTCGCTCTCAGAATAAGTGAAAGATCGCAGCCACATCCAGGGTCTCTGCGGCCGACAACTCCACATAGCAGAAGCAAGTAGATAAGGTCGTGGAAGAATACTCATATATCTTCTCCTCACCTACAAGGGTACCTCTGCACTGCCAGGTCAAGCACCCCATCGATCTGACCCCCGACGCACCGCTACCCAATGGGCCAATCTATCGTCGCTCTTTGTTAGAGAATGAGGAGATCAAGCGATAGATCCAATAACTGCTCCACAAGGGGCACATCCTCCCCATCTCATCACCTTGCGGGAGCCCAATTGTGATGGTACAAAAGAAAGATGGAACCTAGTGACTCTGTATTGATTACGGGGCTCTGAATAAAATCACTGTCAGAAACCGGTACCCGATTCCCTGAATCGATGACCTCCTTGATCAACTCACGGGGGCCAAATACTTTAGTAAGATTGATATGAAGTCTGGCTACCACCAGGTCCCGATAGAACAAACAGATGTATGGAAGACCGCCTTCAAGTCAAAGGAAGGAATTTTTGAATGGTTGGTCATGCCCTTTGGGTTGACAAATGCTCCAACCACTTTCATGAGGATGATGAACGATATCCTACGACCATTCACCAACACTTTTGTAGTGGTGTATCTGGATGACATTCTAATTTACAGCAAGACTTGGGCCGAACACTTGTAGCATATTCAACAGGTTTTGCACACCCTGCGGTAGCACAAGCTATACGCCAACCTAGAAAAATGCTCCTTCGGCATGGACAGGGTCCATTACCTGGGCTACATCATTGATCAGCATGGTGTACATGTGGATCTAACCAAGATCCAAGTCATCCGTGACTGGCCATCCCCAACAACACTCACTAAGCTTCGGAGCTTCTTGGGACTTGCTAATTTCTACCGCAGGTTCGTGTTGGGTTTCTCCCATATTGCATGGGCCCTCGGCTAAATAAACAGGGGTGGTGGTAAGGCAAAATTTGCATGGGTCTGGTCCCAACAACAAGCGTTCGATGATTTGAAGCAACGCTTGTGCTCAGCCCCAGTGCTTTTACTACCAAACCTGCAACATCCCTTTGAGATCGAGACAGATGATTCAGACTATGCTGTGGGCCCCGTTCTCACTCAGAACAGCCACTTCGTGGCCTATCATAGTGAGACACTGTCAAATATTGTCTGTAAGTACCCTACTTATGACAAAGAAATGTACTCCATTGTGCAAGCATGCCGCTAGTGGAGACATTACATTCTTGGGAAGGAGACAATCATCCACACTAACCATAAGCCACTGTAGTTCATGCAGACACAGGGAAAACTGCAGAATGACCGCCATCAAAAGTGGTCCACATACTTGCAGCAATTCCACCTAAACATCAAGTATAAAACAGGAAGCACCAATCACGTCGCTGATTGCCTCAGCAGACAACCAGTCGCGGCACTCACCACAGTGCTAGAATCTTGCGGCCATGAGACATATGGATGGCCCCAACTCTATGAGATAGACCCTGACTTCACCACCACCTACGAAATGTTGGGTACAAATGTAGTTGTCGATAATTTCCATCTTCAGGATGGGTTGTTGTGTCGTCTGGGCCATATCTGTGTTCCATCAAGTGAGCGAGCGAAGCTAATTTGGGAAGCCCACTACAGTCAGGTGGCAGGACACTTCGGTGTTGAAAATACAGTGGCGATGCTACAGAAAAATTTCTACTGGACGAAACTTCGATAGGAGTTCGACAAGTATATCAGGTCCTGCACTGCCTGTGTTATTGTCAAATTGACCACTAAGAAATAGGGCATGTACACCCCTCTTCCTACTCCTGACAGGCCATGGGAATCCATCTCAATGGACTACATGTCGGGCCTCCTATCCACCAAGCGGGGAAATGACTGTGTTTTTGTGGTTGTTGATCGCTTTTCTAAGATGGTGATTCTAGTTGCCTGCAAGAAGAGCATCACAGCAGAGGCCACTGCCAAGCTCTTCTTTGAACGAGTCTGGGTACATTTTGGAATCCCACAAACCATTGTCTCAGATCAGGATAGTCGATTTCTCAGCACATTTTGGTCAAGCCTCTGGTCATTGTTGGACACCAAGCTCACCAAATCCACGACCTTCCACCCCCAGACAGATGGCCAAACTGAGGTTGTAAATTGAATGATTGTGCATATCCTTCGCATGTATAATTCAAAGAACCCTCACACATGGGATGAGAGCCTTCCCTATGTCTAGCATAGCTATAAACGAGCCTTGCATAGCTCAATTGGCCACAACCCCTTTCAAGTGGGGTTGGGATTCCAACCATTGGGTCCCATAGATGTTGCACCTCCCCTTGCGGTCACCTCGACTGAATCATCTCCTGCTCCAACTGAAGCTGACAAAGCCACCCGATTCATTAAGAGGATCCAACACATCCGCCAACAAGTTCAAGATATCCTACAGAAGTCCAATGACAAGTACAAACAATGCCATGATCAACATCAGGTGCTACATAAGTTTCAGGTGGGTGACAAAGTTTGGTTGCACTTGCAGAAAGAACACCTTATAGGACCCCATCGGAAGCTTCGCCCACTCTATTATGGACTGTACACTATCACCAAGGCCATGGGGGATAATTCTTTTGAGCTCAACAATCTTCCTTTCCTTGGCCTGCACCCAGTGTTCAACGTGGATCTCCTTCGCCCTTATTTCCCACCATTATTGGACACCTCAGAAGTAGAAAAATAGCTGACACCAACAAAGCTCAAACCTGACTGCATACAACAAGCATCTAATGATCAGATTGTGGACAGACAGATCAAGGGCACTCGACAACAAAGGATCCAACTTTATCGAGTCATCAAAGCAGGGCATCTCCTGCACCAAGGCAAGTGGCTCACCCGGGGCCAAATTCAGCAGAAATTTCCTCATCTAATGGGGGACCTCAACGCAATGGATACCATTGCTTCCTAAGGAGGGAGGATTTATCCACATGGATATCAGTGGCCACCCACCTTTTCCAACAGGCTCAAAACAATTTTCTAACATTTTTGGCGATTTACTATTTTTAGCAGTATTTACTTCCGGGGCCATTTTGAGGGCCTAAATGAAGGTTTTTCGGTATTGAGCTCCTCAATGATAGTCGAAGGCATTATTGATCCTCCAAAATGAATCTCCTCTGCGATACCTTTCCAACGAGCTATCACATGCCTAAAACGAAGATCGTATGCAAAAGTTACGACCCCGGGAAGTTGATGTACTAGCTTACCCAAACGGGGCCCACATGACTTTTGGTGCTTCATCTCCTAGGGTCAGGTTTTTGGATGTCTAGGGTTTTTGACATTCTTGCTTATTGTAAAAAGGCCTTCAGAGCCTCATTGTAACCTTCTTCTTGCGAATGCGCACTGCCATCACATCTCTTCTCAGAGATAAGCCGCCACCATTCCAGTAAGCTTGTTTCCGTTGCATTTTACAGTTTCAGCTTATTTCGTTATTGAATAGAAAATCAGTTTTACTGTATCTCTGTTATTTTGTGTTAAGCACATGTTAATAATCTGTATTCATTTCATTCTTCTCATAAAATCTGGATCAACAAAATCCATATTATTTTATTTTATTTTATTGCTGCTCTCTGTGGCCCAAATGCAAACTATGTTCAAATTGGAATGGCGGAGCAACATTTTGATATGCAAGTAGAGCCTCAGATATGAAAACCTGTAAGGTTCTAAAATTATGTGCACAATAGTAAAGAGAGACATCATGTGAACACCTTTGTACATGACAATGGGCCAACACAATATCAAATTATTGCTATGATGATGTCTTAAAAAAACCAAAACAACCATAATTTTTTTGCGAATTCGAGATTGACAGAAGAAACTAATTAGATTCCATAATATTTTCCCATAAATGCATTTTAATGGGAGATTACCTCGAGCTTTCTACTTATTAATGCCAATGTTTTCGAACATCTGTGAACTGTCACCATTAAAATCATAATTAATGTCTATTGGGAAGGGGCGAACGTGGAGGGCATGGACAAGAATTAAAGATGCTTTGGTACTTTTTTAACCTGGGAGTCTATGCTAGAATTGTAGATCACCCAAGTTTCGGATGGAAAATGTATACTCGGAACACAGGGAATGAGAGTTCGATAACGCGTACCCGGGAACCCGCGGCCATCAAATTGGCTAAGGAAATGAAAGCGCTCGGGCGGACTCATGATGTCAAGATATAGATGGATATACAATTTGTGAGTTTGATAAAGAGTGAGGCTTGCGAGTTGGAGGAGATTGGGGTCGAATTGTAGATAACCAGACTTTTGGATGCAAGATGTTATCCGAACACAGGGCATGGAAGTTCGATAATGCATTGGGGGCTAACCCACGGTCATAAAATTGGCTAACTATTGAGACAAAGAGGGAAATATATCAACAGATGCTTTGAAATATCAACAGATGTTGGGAAAAATGAGTCGCAAGCTTCGAGTCTGGGTCGAATTGTAGATCACCGAAGTTTTAGGTACAAGATGCATACCGTGCACACAAGGTATGAGAGTTGGATGGCGCCCACACAGAAATTCATGTCCATAAAATTCACGAACTATGAAAACGAACGACGGTCGGTCAGACTCGTGATGTAGAGATATAGATGGACATGAAATCTACCACTCCGTCGTCTGGGAACCTGCGAGCATAGACATGGATCACCCAAGTTTTGGATGGAAGATGTATACTCGCAATAAGTGGAATGAGATTTCGATAACGTGTAGCCAGGAACCCACGGCCATAAAATTGGCTAAGGAAACGTAAGCGCTCGGTCAGACTCGTGATGTCAAGATATAGATGGATATACAAATTATATGTTCGATAAAAAGTAAGGCTTGGGAGTTCGAGGAGTCCAGGGTCAAACTGTAGATGGGTAGATAGTGTTAGATATTTCATAGGGATCACCATCCGTAAACAATCACAATATTGAGCTCGACAACCCTGGAGTCTGTTTGTCAATTTGTATATCGCAGAACTCCGAGTGTTGTTTGGAGGACATGGAGTAATAGAAGTGCAATGTTAATCCAGCCAGCCTACAAGTCCGCCTGTCAATTTTTATATCCCAGAACTCTTGGGTGCTATTTCTAGGACACATAACAATAGAGGCCTAATTTTGAGCCTACCAGCCCGAGAACCCGCGATCCAAAAAGTGGCTAAGTATGGAATGCGGGATCCGTACATGCTCTATAAAATTGGCTAACTGTTGAGACGAACAGGGAAATATATCAACAGATGTTGGAAAAAATGAGTCGCAAGCTTCGATTTTGGGTCGAATTGTACATCACCGAATTTTTGGGCGCAAGATGTATACCACGCACATGGGGCATGAGAGTTGGATGGCACCCACACAACAACCCACGACCATAAAATTAGCAAACTATGAAAATGAACGACGGTCGGTCGGACTCGTGATGTAGAGATATAGATGGACATGAAATCTACCACTCTGTCATCTGGGAACCCGCGAGCATAGACATGGATCACCCAGGTTTTGGATGGAAGATGTATACTCGCAACACGGGGAATGAGAGTGCGATAACGCATAGCCGGGAACCCATGGCCATAAAATTGGCTAACGAAACGTAAGCGCTTGGTCGGACTCATGATGTCAAGATATAGATGGATATACAAATTGTCAGTTTGATAAAGAGAAAGGCTTGGGAGTCCAAGGAGCTCGTGGTCGAATTGTGATGGGAATGGGAGTTTAATAATGCATTGGGGGGGAACCCGCGACCATAAAATTAGCTAATTGTTGAAACGAATTGGGAAAAATATCAACAAATACTTTGAAATATCAACAGATGCTGGGAAAAATGAGTCGCGGGCTTTGAGTCTGGGTCGAATTGTAGATCACCAAAGTTTTGGGCGCAAGATGTATACTGGGCACACAGGGCATGAGAGTTCGATGGCGCCTACGCAGGAACCGGCGGCCATAAAATTTGTGAACTATGAAAACGAACGGTCGTCGATCAAACTCGTGATGTAGAGATATAGATGGACATGAAATCTTCCACTCTGTCATCATGGGAACCCGCGAGCATAGACATGGGACTAAGTATAGAATCATAAATGGATAATAGAGGAGAAGAAAAAAAGGTGAGAATGACTAAGTATAGAACAAGGAAAATAAGGGGAGGTAAGAACCGACATGAAAGAAAATTGTTACGTAGCAACACATGAAAAGAAAAGACGGAGTACAATTTTATTTATTTCAAGATAGCAGCACAGAAAATATAATTGACACGAAGACAAGTCAATGTATAGGAAGATATGGAGTGTCCAAGGAGGGGAAAAAAAAATAGAGCTGCAAACCAGTTCAACAAATACAGACAGAGTAAACGAAAAACCATTGGTTATGGAACACGGGTAGAAAAAATGCACCTTTGCATGGATTCTTCTACATTCCTGGTTAGGAGTTCTTTGCGGTGTCTAGTTTTCCTGTTTGCTTCTATGAACATAAGCACAAAACAAAATGAACATGAACATAAGTTGACATGTAAAGAAAAAAGAAAGCACTATGTACATAGACTAAATAAAATAGAATAAGAGGAATAGAGTAACACATAGTGTTAGAAGAATGTACCCTTTTTTTTTAGTTCATTCAAGTTTCTCTGTGCATATATATATATATATATGCAAAAAAAAAAATTGTGACCTAAAGCAATTACAAACCAGGGGAAAACAAGAAGTTGGATATCTCGATTTTCAACAACAAGATAGACAGATATGGTTTGAAGCATACAAATATGATTTTGCAATATGCCTGATGTATATTTCATAATTCAAGTGCAACACCAACTGTGTGGTGACCAGACGAGTATGTATACAAACCAGGGAAAACTAAGAAGTTGGATAATTTGTTTTTGTTTTTTTCTATTTTTTTTTTGCAACAAGCTATACAGATATGCTTTGAAACATAGAAATATGACTTTGCAATATGTTTGGTGTATATTTCATAATTCAAGTGCAATACCAATTGTATCATGATCAGACCAATATGTGTCTAAGATAAAGATGATGTATTGAGGAATGGGCACATTTGACCACACATGGTCAATAAGTGTGTTTTGCACATGGCTTGTGTTGTTCTAAAGAAAGTGGAGGTTGTATTTGCACATGTAGTTTTCCAATTCTTTTGTTCTGGCATTCTTTTGTAGCATGTCAATATTCAAGTCTCCTACAAGCACAATGGCTCTGTTCAGATGGAAATGACCTAATGCATTGGAAATAACATTTAGTATGTTGGAGAATGTTGCATGGGGAGCAACATACAGATTTAGTATTGTGATTTCTGTTCCATGGTAAGATATCTTTGCAAGCACCATCTCAACATTATTTTCTTCTAAATGTGCATGGTGCAAAATTGGTACATGTTTTTTCACCAACATCATCACCCCATGTGTAATGTAACTTGATATGCAATTGTGATTTGGAAATTGTTTGTTTTGCATGCATAATGCCATGTATGTTTCCTACAAGCACAGAATATCGGATTGCATTGTATGATAGTCATTGAGTATATCATCCAGGTGTGCATGTAATATACGTGTGTTAAGAGAGATAATTGATATAGATGACTTTGTTTGTATGGATTGGTAATCACACTACAGTTGTCATTTTGCGGTAGTCCTGAGGCGATCCATTTCAATATCAACTTTTTGTTTGAATTTGAAGTTATATTTTGTAATAGGACTTAGTAAATACAAGGATTCTATGCTTCTAACACAGGACAGTGATGTGTATACAATTCCATGTATCTGAATTCCAGCAGGTTGAAATTCAACATTATCAAGTGTTAGTCCTTGTGATCTGTGGACTGTATGTGCACATGCAATTTTAATTGGAAATTGTTTTCAAATATTTAGTCGAACTGTCTTTTCTAATGTTGATATTGGCTTTGAAATTCGCAAAATAGGTGTCCAAGCTCTTGCAGTGTTTGAATTATATAGATAAGCCAACTTGATTTCTTGTCGCTTGCCTATATGCGGTTCATGGAACTTAATCCAAAGGACATCAAGTTTTTATGTGTTTGCATAGCCTTTGAGTATTCCATCTACACCATTGACCAATCCATCATGTGAATCATAGTTGCGGGCATATATTTCAACCAACGTTTCTAATTTCAGGACAAGCTGCAAAGGTAAAGTGGCAGTATGTTCATGACGTGGCACATTTCCATGGTTGTCTTCTTCCAGGTCAATTGAATTGATGATGATATCATCGCCAGGCATGAGCGATAGCATGTTCCTGTTATGCATTGCAACATCCTTATTTGTGTAGAACAGGTAAGGGAGCGTTGGGTCTGTTTGTGTAGGTCGCAAACACCTTGAATTCATATATGTCAAGTCATCATATGTTTGGTTGTTCGTTCGCATTCTATTCATAATTGCAATAAATGTTTCATTTGTATGGCGCATTGTAGTATGCAATTCAAAGCATTTAATATTGTCTCTCCAGAAGTCATGCATTATTGTTTTCATGCTAACCGTAGGTTGTTCAAATATCAAAGAATCTTGGATCGATTGTGCCTAGTAAAGATCCCCACAAAATATCATGTCAATGTTTCCAAAGTATTCTGTGTGCACATGTTTTATGATTCTTAGTCTATTGTCAATAGAATACAAGAAGCGACTCCCAATCAAATATGCTTCATTTATAAATACAAGTTGGAGTTTGCCATAAAGCTTAGACAACATATCTAACATTTACTTACTAAGTGGAAGAAACTGTGACTTGTTAAAAGGCATTAAAAATGTAGAGTCGATTGTTGTTCCACCTGCATTATATGCAACTTTTCCTGTGTATGCAACTATTAGGCCCTTTGGTTTAATAGGATCAGAGGAATTGTTTGAATCATAGATTCGTATAAGCATTTGGAATAGTGCTTTCACTATGAATGTCTTGCCTATTCCTGCTCCACCTGTAAGGAACAAGTGCATAAGAGTTTCCATGTTCAAGAGTTTTTTAAGTGCAATGTCCTTTAGAATTGTTTGTTGTTCTCGATTCAACAAACATCTTATTCTGTGGTATTCATTATTTTCAATAAGGAAAGGATGTTTTGTGACTTGAAAACCAATATTGATACATTTTTCACTACCACCTTCTCGAGGAAGAGGCAAATCCACTTGCAAGTCATAGGACTCGCAGGGAGTTCTGGTTGTTTTTCGGTTTGTGAATGTCTCATCAAGATTGTCAAGGTTTTCTAGCTCATTAACTGCAATTTCTAGATCACCCCATGTTGGATTAACATTGTAAGTAAATCTAGCTTCATTGATTTGCACTATAGTCTCAGAGGAAACATACACAGCTTCCCATGTAGAGAATTTATGTTTTAATGTATCTTCGTTTTCATCGAACAGAACGTATAGCAACATTTTTTCTCTAAAATAGTTTTCATAGTTAGAATGTTTATTGTATTTGACAAACCGTATCACATAGGGTTTTTTTCTTTTTGATATGGGCTCACCAATTTTTTTGTAATGCGATACGAATTCTGTTAAGAAGATATGTCTAATAGGAGATGGAAGCTGGAGGTAATAATCAATAATAGAGCAACATAGCACGTCCTCTGAATTGCCATGCTCTTGTTCTATCAAAACCGATGGTTTAAGAACAAATGTGTGTTTCTCAAGTGGAGATGTGTTTATGAAGACACATTTTCTTGAACTACAATTGAGGGGCAGAGAAAGTGCAATGTAGACTGCTTGTTGGGCAGACATTTGTTGAAGATTAAACAATTTATTTCCAAGCGTACGTATCATTTGTATGGCATCAATATGACTTCTTTCATGTTCTTTGTGTATTCTTTTGAATGCACTTGTCATAGAATTGTCAACCTTTGTCATATACAAGGTACAGTACGATGTTGCAGCATATTCATTTAGGACGTATTGTGCATCTGTATTTTCATTCCACATAACTGGCATGTCCTTGGAGAAATTGTTGTTCCAAATATGGGAAAGTTTTCGTTTAAGGAAAAAATTTGGTTGTTTAAGCGTACATTGTATGGATTGGATGTACTCATCTTCTAATAGATTTAGCTCTGCCAGGAAGTCATCGAAGCTCATCAACTCGTCAAACTCTACTTGTTCTAGAAATGCGAACAAGGATTTAGACTTCTCAGCAGCAACATTGTCCTCTAAACTAAGTGGCTCTATGATTCTTTTTTTTCTCATTGGCGGCACATGAAAGTTGTATCTGCAAAGCGAGTTTTTTTCATTTTCTACAACTTCTTGTATGATAATGTCTATGAACTTTGGCAAGTTTTGGATCCAAATGATCTGTGTTGCATGTTATGTATTTTTCCACAAATTGCTCAATCTGTGAATTGTTGTCAGCTCCATAGACTGGTGCACCCTTTATCCACAACAGTGTGTGGTCATGGTCATTCCCCCTATTCTGGAATTCAGTTACAAAAAAGTAGTCCGATATTTTTCCGAAAAATGTTTCATCATGGCATATCAATTGTCTCAAAGCATTTATTTTATGTCTATAGTAGTGAGTACATGTCACTGGGTCTTTTCTTATGAGATAGTCAATGTCATTATTTTCCATTGTATCAGTTTGTTTTTTATGTTTCCTGTTCCTATGCAAGTCAGATACAACAATTGTTAGTGCTAGAAGTTTCCCCTAGACTGCTATAGGGTCAAGCCTATCACATCTTCAGTTATTTCGATGATTTTATAAATAAGGATGTGTTTTCGGTTTTGAAAGAAGGTGGATCAAGTAGATGGAAAGAAAAAGAATAAGAGAAAAAGGCTAAATGCAAATTAGTTTAAAACACCATTGGGCATGGAGTCAAGTAAACACCATGTTGATCGAAGGAAATCAAATTGCATATCAGATAAGAAGTTTATATGAAAATGGGTAGAAGAATAGGAATACACAAAAGTAGAACACCCATCAAACCAAGATTCTCTTTGCAAAATGGATGAAAAGGTACTTGAAACAAACACACAAATAATAGGCAATCACAGAAAAATATTTACCACTCAAGAATCTATCATCCATGGGCAGCCATTGATTCTCAATGTCTGCAATTCGTTCAAGTAAGATGAAAAATAGAGTGTAAAACAAGGAAAATGAAAAACAGTGGTTAAACAAGAGAAATTACAATCTGATAAAACAATTGTCATAGATCTCCAATGTCATAAGCAATCACAGAAATATAATTCCCTCGAGCTTATAATAACAAAGACTGGATGTTATTTCATCAAATTCCTTCTCAGGCCTCACCCTCACGGGCCTCCCTCTGCTCAATACCAAAGGTCGGGTTTTTATAACCCCCCTAATCATCCATCCACTAGTTACTGATTTTATGGAAAATAAAATCAAAATGTTAAATAAAATAAATCAAACTAAAGATGTCAAATCTCTGCAATAAATCGTTAACCAAAAAGATCTCCTTTGGATAAGAAGCTCCTTTGAAGTTCTATTTTTGAAGACTCTGCCACTTGTCTATCTGAAAATTGCTTACATCTTGAAAGAATTCCTCAAAATCTGTAGAAGAATCTTTGACTGCTAACTTTCAATTCCTCAAAATCTGTAGAAGAATCTTTGACTGCTAATTGGCTACCACCAACTGCTCTGTTCCCTGTACCTTTCTTCTTGGAAATGCTGGATCTTCTGCCCTGTATTTGGAAACAAATTGATTACATATGATGATAGTAGATTTGAGAGATTAAACCTCCACCAAGTTAAGATATTACATCGACTCACTAATAGGAGGGCCTTCAAAACTAAAACCCTGATATCTAGGTCGTAAAGCCTAAAAACCAGATTACATCTTTGACTGATGAAAATAGTCCTTGATTTCTGGAAATGACGAGGATATATCCCTTGACTGCTGATTTTTCTCCCATGTATGATAGAGTACCATATCTTCTTAACTATATCTCTCGCAAGAAATCAACATATTCTTTAACATGCTCTATTATCTGGCTTCTTGTGCAACTGCTTTCGAGCAAAATACCGGTTTATCAATTAAAAGGAACCTGCAAAGTTCCCAATGGAGATATCCTATTATATGTTTTCAAGAAAATGCAGATATCATACATATTTAACACCATCGTCACATCAATTGCAATCGTCAACAAAAATAACTTTGCTTTGTGGGCCTAGCAACCATAGCTCACCTTTCTTATCTAGAGGTAGATATTTTGCACGAACAAAGTTTTACCACTTCAATTCCAGTATAAATATATTTTAGCAGAGTCAAAAATTCCTTGTGACAAAGAAATAGATAGGTTCAGACTGTTTTCATTGTCAGATCCAACATAAAATAAATATGACATCCATTAATGCAAGTGTAAAAACAACTCGTGAATTTGGTTGCCAAAGAAAACATGTTTATCATGCCAATGAACTAATGCATATTTTCTCTAGATATCTAACAGTGAACACATTTGTTTTCGGTGATTGCAAAAACCTCTTGGTGGCGCTTTTGTAGCTGAGACCTTGAACACTCCTTAGGTGTATCTTTCAAGACTGGGCATTTTGAGCATACTTTGCTTTTCTCATGGGCTCTTTCGTGGGCGTTATCCTTCACTGCACTTGACACTTGGGTGCTCTGTAATTTACCTTGTTGACTGGTGGTTTCACAATTTCCTTTCTCTCCACATTCTGCACATGCCTGAACAAGCTACAACTTTCCTTCACACAGGTGATCTTAGTGCCACGGTGACCAATACGCCCCTTCATAATGAACTATTGTAATTTTCACATAGCAATAACAATAGGAAATGGATGGATCTTTCATGAGCTCTTTGGATGCAATAAACAGTTGTTGGTGCATCCTTTCAACATTTGGCATTTGACTCTGCACCCTTGGGTGAGCTCCATCGACACTTGGATGTATTTCATGGTTTTGATATGGCATCTGGATGATCAACATATATGTATACATTGGTGAACCCAACACTGAGCACTTTACACCTCCTTAGTGCAAGCTGTTGCTCAAGCTTGAAAATTAGACTTGGGCTTAAGCATTGTTGTTGATGGTAGTCAATAAGCATAGAGATGTACATCTCACATGGATAAAATAGTGATATGTATTGTAGTTTATATACCCAAGAAGTTTCATAACATTTCGACGTGTAGAGCACTATGTTTCCCTCTCCTTGGTGACTTGGATTGGCATTTGTACGTTGTAATGTTGTGTTGTGTGGCTAGTAGTAGTAGGTACTAACATGTGTTGTATTTGATGGTAGGTGCTTGGATCGATAACCTGTGAACTTGGTCTTTGATGCCTGATGGGCTTAATTGGAGATTGGGTCTGTCGGCCCAATAATTTTGCTAGAGTAAACATTAGCACTGTAAAAAGGACTGAAACCCATATTTTCCTGAAAGGAAAAAAAAAATATTTTTCACTTGTCCAAAAGAACCCAAGATATAATACTATCAATACAAGATTATAACAACACATAAAAACTGGCCTGCGCTGCATAAAAAAAAAACATTGTTTAAGCAACACTCCTTTAAAGTTTTAAACTTGAAATTCCAAGTACTAACACTTTTCGATGCTACAGGAATAAACCCATTCCTACAACAAGGAGAAAATTTAATATTTAGTATATGGATACTAACATTGGCTCCTTCTGGGGACGACATACTCCCTGTGAGTTTCCAAGAACAAGCAGACCACTGTGCCTTTTCCTCTGTGCATCCATGCAACGCAAACTGGAAACTTTTGTCTCTGCAAACATTCACATTCTTCAGTGTTGTGCCTAGTCCATTGGGTTATGGAGTCATTCAATAGCATTTCAAATCAGGCCCAAATTGTTGCAACTTATTCAAACTCTAACAAAATGTTGAAACCAAAATTTCTGTTGAGAACTAACAGAATGAAAAGAATCTCATGCTTGATGGCAAGCTTATTCTTCTATCTATTCCTACTTCTAACCAGTAAAAACTAGCTCATCATGTGACATTATGCTTCCAATGAATCCATGATAGCATCAAACCATTTACCAAATCTCTTTCAACGCAGATAAAAATCAGAGAAGAATTCATTATGTGTAACATAATTTTAATTTGTAACACATAACTACAACCATCATCTGATCTGATTCCAAAAATAGCAAGGCTGAAATCTTCTGAAAAACATAACTCCATATAAATGGCTACCGGATAATAGAAAGAAGTAGATTGATAACTGAAAATGGTTACCTCTGCTTGCTTCTCGACACTGCCATATACTGGTTCCAACTGTTCATGACTAATGTGTAGGTTGTTTTCATAAATATGTTTCTCAACTTTTGTCACCATAAATATAACAGATTGTTGATAACCTTCATCAATATTGTTATGTTTATCAAATTTATCAACAACAATATGCTAAGGAAATACTTGTTCCTTATACTCATCATAAACATGAACTTTTTCATTCAAATAAAAAATAGCATGTGCATCAGAGATGAGATCAAATGCGTCTACAACTATCCAATCTTTGTCCCTGTCGTCAATTGAATCTTGATGATCTTCCTCAACAACATAATTTTCATCCTTACCATCAGAAGAAAATTTTTCTTTCTATTAAATATGCTTCTCAAATATATCACAGCAATTTTCAAAAAGACTTTCAGCTAAAATTTTTTCTTTACAAAATATATTGAAAGCATTATGAAAACTTGCCAACGAGTTAATAGTTGAGGCTAGAAAAGATCTGCACCAGTCGAGGTCTGCTCCCTTCAACGAGTATATGAAAAGCTTGATCTTGACATCCTCATGCACAATCTAACGTTCATGAATAAACTCATGAAAATCCAGCAGATGCTCAGTCGGAACCTCCCAATCTTCGCCTTTAAATGTAGGAAGGATACCTTCCCATTCATCTATGCTAAGCATTGGATTTGGAAAACCAACTACATCTGAAAAGTCACAAAAGGCAAACCTTTGAGCCAAAAAGGCTTCCATACTTGGATCCCTAGTGGAGTCGCCTATTGATCTCTAGACAGTGGAGTTGCCATGGTGAAAGGTCTACAGTCAAAGATATGTCCTTTTCTTGTTCACCATCAAGAAGAGGATCTGATCGTTGTCGTTCTCCTAGGGAAGATGTCTTCGTTGCTTTGTCCCCGACAACGACACCAAAAGATGTTAGTGCTAGAAGTTTCCCCTAGAATTCTATAGGGTCAAGCCTAGCACATCTTCAGTTATTGCAATGATTTTATAAATAAGGATGTGTTTTTGGTTTTGAAAGAAGGTGGATCAGGTAGATGGAAAGAAAAAGAATAAGAGAAAAAGGCTAAATGCAGATTAGTTTAAAACATCATTGGGCATGGAGTCAAGTAAACACCCTGTTGATTGAAGGCAATCAAATTGCATATCAGATAAGAAGTTTAAATGAAAATGGGTAGAAGAATAGGAATAAACAAAAGTAGAACACCCATCAAACCAATATTCTCTTTGCAAAATGGATGAAAAGGTACTTGAAACAAACACACAAATAATCAACAAAATCTTTATTGCTCAAGAATCTATCATCCATGGGCAGAGTGTTGGGAATTTTATTTCCTCAGCAAATCTATCCTTCAATATTCCAAGTGGACATTGCCCCTCAATAGGTGCAATTTCGACAATCTTGTCTTGCAAGTCACAAATGCACTGTGAATTAGTGAATCCATGCACCAATGTCTCAGCAGGTGTTTCATTATTTGATTCATCACTTTTATCAAATTCACTAGAATTTTCGAGAGTCTCTGCAGAGTTGTCATCCTCTTCTCCAAGAATATTGTTCCAGTTCTCATTTATACAAATGTTATGTGCTTTGTACAGGGACCTAGAACATAATTCCTTTAATGCTTTAATAATAGCATGCACACGCACTTTGCCTGTCTGATACACATTTTTGTATTGCAAACGTCTTTTGAGAGCCACAACAATTGTCATTGTATCGCTAATGAATTGTGGTGAGGCTTTTTGCACAACATCTAGCTGAACATGCACATTAATAATTGTTCCTATTAATCCCATCTGGTGTCGTTTATAGCCCCAGGGCTTGATTTGTGAAAATGCAATTCGTAGAGACACAAGTCTCTCTTCAAGTTCCTTAAGTGCACTTACATCTGGTAGTGTTTTATTACATCTTATTTGGTCAGGGGTTGCAAATTGTGGCAGTTTTCCATTTTCAAGCGACCGTTTGCATGGAAGACAAATTTTTCCATTGGAAAATGTTTTATCATGTTTTGTCAAGCGGAGGTATTCTGCTTCCAAATCAGGCATGGAAGACATAATGTTTTTTTGCAAAATTCAATTGATCGCAAATTGCACATACAATGGAAGGATTTTCTTTGATTTGTTTCATGTAGTTATGTCTTGCTTCTTTCTTTCGCAAGGAAGCATGGGTAGAAAGTGTTTGTTGGTTTTCATTGGAAGCAGTGCACGGTGTTTCTTCTAGCCCATGAAATGTGATTTTTTTCCTCTGGTACAGTTGCATGACTATTGTGGGATATGCGACTGTACCTATCTATGTTGTGTTGTGCACGAACAATTTTTTTTAGATTGTGATATGTCAGTTTCTCTCTAAAAGGAAGCATAGCAATGCATTTTTTTCTCTCGCTCATGAACTTTTTCAAGTTGCGGTAACTTAGTGTACGTTTTTTGTTCCAGGGCAGGTTGACCTGATAGCAGCTGGGATGAATTTCATTGTGATTAAATAGCATGTGACGCTTATGCACATTCGATGTGGTTTGGTTGGCATTGACACTGGACATTGGAATGCCAGTAGTTCCTATACCACCAATGTTTTTTTCTCTCTTACGTATGAACTTTTTCAGGTTTTGGTAGCTTAGTCTACGTTTTTTGTTTAAGCCCTGTATAGCCTCGTCACAACTGGGACGAATTCCACCCATGATTTTTTTCAAGTTTTGATAACGTAGTCTACGCTTTTTGTTTAAGCCCTATATGGCCTCATCACAACTGGGAGGAATTTCACGCATGATTTTTTTCAAGTTGTGATAACTTAGTCTATGTTTTTTTTTTAAGCCTCATATGGCCTGATCGCAACTAGGAAGAGTTTCATTCTCATTAAACATCATGCCACGTGTATGCAGATTCGATGTGGTATGGATGGCAAGGACATTGAACCCTGAACTAGTGATATGTCCAAGCAAAGGTTGATAATGGATATGTGTCATATATATTTTCAATGAGAGGATGTCAATTGTTCGATCATAATTTGAATCAATAGACCAGGAATGGATAGTTCCATCTAGCAGGGTCGACCAGACCTGGATATTTACTCTGAATATGATAGATATCCATTGCAAACAGAATTTGCAACCGTCCACATTTCCTTTTTCATATGGCAGCGCCATGTTTACAAGGTATTCCTACCAACTTGCAATTGTCGACACATTTTCTAGGAGATATGGAAAAAGATGTTGATGAAAGCAACTAAAAGCCTGTTGGTTGCTGCCTATAATTGCATTGCAAAAGGACTGTACAGTGTAAAGATGCAGCATCTGCACATCAAAATTTGTTGTTACTAAATAACAAATTGAATTGAACAGACTATCTCCACAACTATATACAACAATTGTCGCTAGTTGCAAACCATGGCATTCTATGCGATGCATAATCCGTTTCCACTACGATTCAAGGTCTTGGAAAATGAGGGACAAGTAAATATGAGGTCCCCCAAGATTGCATATGGACATTTTATTGTACAACAGTGGTTCATAATGACCACCGACAACATTGGCATCATGGAACAAGATGCAATATGGATTGTTAGATGCAGTTTTGTTGAATAGTAGATATCTTGTCTTTCTTGTCAATAACCATATTCCAATTTATATATTGAGCCAATTAGACAGCCACCGTATAAAAAATGTATCTCCCCAAATCCCCCTCTCATGTGCATGGAAAATTGGAGATGAAGACAATTGCATCTTTGAAAAATACAAAGCGACATCATGTATTCCATGCAACTGCCAAATAAAATCAGATTCCAGTTCGTATTCATACGAATCCAATGCCTCGGCATCGCCGTTTTTTAAACATCCCAAGAAATAATCTATCAATCCATTGCGCAGGTTGGTCAAGGAATAACGGAAATGCAGTAGAACCTAAAATGCATCAAAAAGGCAATCCCCTACAATATATGAGAATGCATCCAATCTAAAAAACCCATTGCTATGCAACACCTCGTCAATGTTGTCATGTATAATGGATTGTGTATTTATTTCATACAATTCAACATCTATTACTTTTTTCATCTTTCGAACTATTATTTTGAAGTTGTTTCTTAGCTACTTTCAGTTTGTATGAAAGTAGAGAGAAGGGGAAAAAAAGAATAAAAGAATAAAACAAGAAAAAAATAAAAATAGAAAACTACAAGTACGGAACTACGTACGAATCCCGGTATGTATCCTTCAACCTTATTCTTGTCAAATTCAATTCCCCCTAGTCGCCACAGCAGATGACAAGAAAACAAACCTACACTGAAAAGTGAACCAAACGGAAGAAACAACGCAAATAAATAAGACTATAAATTTGTTGAGCATAAAGACCGATTTGAACCTATTCATGGTGTGCATCCTACAAGCTTCTCAGAAGTAGAAAAAGTTCTTCAAAATAGAAAAGACAGGACAAAGGAAACAGGTGGACGTAGTTTTTTGACCTAGAGAATAAAAGCATTTCCTGCCTCTACACCCCGACGGATGGTTCCTCCTTGTGACAGCTCTGGATTTGTTTTCTAAACCCCTTTTCATTGCAAATTTCAAAATAGATATGGCACAATATGCAGGACGTGGCAGCCAGCATATGAAGATGCATGGTTTCTAGGAACAGAAAATAAGAGCACACAAAAAGATGTCTTGCAACAGAATTTCGAGGCAGGGACTCCTGCCATTGAAAAAGCTTGTCTGGAAGGTGCAAAACACCAAGTAGAAAAAAAGGAACACCAACAAAATGATGGCACAAAAACTTACCCGTCAATGAGGGATGACAAGAGCTTAGCCACAAAACTTGCAAACCACAACAACAAGCCCAACAACTTGCAAAGTTGAAGAAAAACAAACCAGTGAACAAGCAACTACAACTGCAGGACCTCAACTTTGAAAAGTTGAATCAAACAAGAACAAGAAGCTCAAAATGAACCAACAAACAAGCATCAACCATTGAACCAGTGATGCCGGTGGGGAACAATTTTGCACAATTTCACTGTAAACAACACCATCAAAAAATATAGAACGAAACTGTACAATAAACATTTAAGGCTGCAAGACCCGTTAGGTAAACACCTAAGACTGTTAGAACCGTCAAAGATCGTCGTCATGTGCAAACATTTAAGAAATATTGCAACGTTGCAGGCCTGTTTACGTACGCAACAATGACAAAGACTCTCAAAGCACGCAAGAATAAAGAAAAAATCACATATAGTAATATGCTAGAGAATGTATTCGAAGGACAAAGTTTGGATATGCTAGCATATCAAACATTGGGATAAACTTAGCTAGCAGAAAATACTAAGACAAACATTTGAACTAATGCTAGCATTAATCCGCATTCAAGCAATACATAGGAAAAATATATGATTCAAAAATATTGTATACGATCAAAAACTTTGGATATGTTACCATATAAAACATTAGGAATAACAAAGTTGGCAATAAGACCTCCAATTTGTTATCCAATCAGATCATTACATATATGGTACTTTTTATTATATAAAAATCAATGTTTTTAGTTCCCTAGCTCCAACAATAGATATTATGCAAATATTTGTGGTCAAAGGAAAAACTAATATGAAGTCAACGAATTATCCATTGCTATAGTCCCTCTATGCCTACAACAGGGACTAATAAAGACAGAGAGTAATATACCTTCATAAAACTAAACCAAACATTTGTTAACCAGTTTGCGTCCCTCCCCTCCCCTCACCTCCCCTCCGGTCTTTCTTTGATTAACTCCTTTATGGTGCCTTCATCCAACTACAATCCCCGTCCACTTAAATGAAAATGCAACCACACATAAATATAAATGAAAACGTGCTCCTCTGCTCCTCTCCAGTCTTGTCTTTATTTGATTCACTCCTTTATGGTGTCTTCGCCCAACTAGAATCATTGTCCGCTTGTCCAACCACACAGAAACATAAATGAAAATGGAAGAAATGGACAATGATTGTTTACATAATCATGAAGACACCCATACCCATGGAAGTGCTAAAGGTAAAATGATCAGATGTAAAAAGAGACTAGTGATAAATATCCACACACGCACATGCACAAACTGAGCGATTAAATAAGCACTCACAAACTGAGCAAGTAAATAAACATGTAGAGAAGTGCAAGCATAGTGATCAAGTAGAAACTCATGGAGAGTACAACTGTTAAAAGAAGGTGGAGCACTCACCGACGACGCACTGGCATGTAGAGAAAGAGAGCAAGTAAAAACGTACGCAGAGTATCGCTAGTAAAGAAGGCGAAGCACTCACCCAAGGCACCCCATTCATAGATGAACGAACACTGTAAAAAGAAGAGGGCAAAGCCCTAGTAAAAAAATCTAAATGGACTAAAAAAACTAAATTATAGTAAACACAGTAAAACATTTTAATTTAAAGTGAATTTTCATTGTTATGTTAATCACTTTAATCACTTTTTTTATGACGAGCCGACATATTTTTTTATGCAAGGAAGTTAATGTTTTAAATCATAGCCTTTCATTTAGTGTGGCAACTAAGAATATTCTGACCATGTGAAATCTTGTCCATTAAATGCCCATCTATAATTAAAAGCCTATTAAATTTGGCCATTTCCAATAGATGTATGCCTATGAGCGTAACTAGATTCTAATGATGTAATATGCTTAGTTGCTTATCACCTTATGAAATGTACTATGCAGCTTTCCAACAAAACAATGGACCATACAAAGTGACATTTACTGTTTTTTATCTTATTTTCAATCAAAATATATTTTCCAAGAATGAATGTAACTAAGTATGAATGTAATTATATTATTTATAAATAACACATCCACATTATAATTATATATGAATGTAATTATAGGATGACCAGGTGATGGAAAGAATGATGGAAAAGATGGGAAAATGAACTAAGTCCCCACTGCATTATATACCATGTACCACTCAAATTCTTTAAAATATCCAAGATTTATCTATTGGAATCTTGTTATCCATCTGGTGCTTTATCTACTTTCCAACACCAATTCTCATACTCATACTGCAACTGGAAGTCAATTTCTCTATTCCATAGATGCTCCAGGATGACTAGCTTTCTTAGCATCATTCCCATAACAAGTTATATAGTATATAATTATATAGTATATAATTTATATAATTATATCCATACTATAGTATATTTTGGAGCCATGATGCTCTGAGACTTCATGTCTGACCTGTGTTGGAGCCCTGGAAGGGAAGTTGCAGTGGAGGTGCATACTACCATGGGTTGTACAGGCATGTGGGGAAGAGAGACTTGGACTAGACTATGCATATTAGTAGTGGATGATAAATTCCTATAGGGATCACCATCTGCTAACTATGTCTAACATGAGTGGTTTTTGTTAAGAATTCACTGATAAAATCAAGAAACTGCAGATCTAGGAGAGTATTTTTTAAGAGGGTTTAATTCATTTATATGACATGGGTACATGCAATGGTGCAGATTGATTACATACTAGGAGAGAACCCACTAAATACATCATATATGGTGGGATATGGATCATGTTTCCCCCAACGAATTCATCATAGAAACTCATCTCTCATCTCTGCCTTTTATTGAGGATCATCCGGACTTCATAGCATGCAAAAATGGGTTTTATTATTTCTATAGAAACGATTCCAATTCTAATCTCCTCATCTGGGCAGTCGTTGGAGGAATTTGTTTAGATATAAACATGATCTCGGATATATTATATGAAAATTATAAGACAACTCAACTACTATAGAAGTTTGAATGAATCCTCAATAAACATAATATAATACATTAGATATATCATATGTGCTTTCCCCAAATCAGAATAGATTATTACGAACATTATTACATATTATTTCAATCTACTAGAACAACATTGATTCAGGGTTTCATGCATATTGATTCGAGGTTTCATACATATTGGCAAGAGAATGAAACATTAATTCATTTAAAATCAACACAGAAATGAACAGCAGGAGAGATATCTAAACTTAGAGAGTGGTGACAATAAAAAATAAAATCAAGAGGGGAGATCACTAAACTTAGAGAGACTACATGTTCAACCTGACAATCATCTTGCTTTGCATAGTGCCTAGCGTATAACTCAAAAAGTGTAGCGGACATAACAACAACTTTACTCGCAAGACGATTGTTCGAGGCAGAATCTGTAAATCCACATATTTGTAAATCAACAATTGCTCGAAGATGACGAGGGTTATAAATCCATAGTCATATTCAGTTGGAGCTCATTATTTCATTTTGATCATGTTGACTGAGCAGAATGCAAAATGGAAAATGGAATCAAGAACATCCATGTGATCATGTTGGTTGAGCGCAAATGGAAAATGGAATTTCCAACTATTTGCAATAAAAAAATCCAATAACATGATGGTTAGTAAAGAAGAATGGATGCAGTAAAAAAATACATCATTAGTTAAAAACCCCACAAGGTAAATAATCCAAAAATTGCAGCTTCATTGTAATCGAAATGCCTCGTCATAGAACTCTAAGTGGTATAAAAACCCACTCACAGTAAAAACTTACCTCATCATAGAAAGTTGAGCAACTTACCATCTTGATAAAATAGAGCAGCTTGTCGTCCTTAATGTCTATTGTCCCTACAACGTGCCTATGATTTTATGTTCAAACTACACTTGGATAAATCTAGTTTCACCTCACACCTCTTGGCCATCTTTACTTTGTTTGGCTCTCACATGGTATCGAGTCCATCCATTGGTATCTTTTCCACTGTGATGCCCATCTTTGGTATCTTTCCCATGCTATGCCCATCTTTGTCTCGGATATGCCATAAGATCATCTCCATGAAGGGATGGGTGGGAATAATTAAACAGAACCTAGACCAGATCAGTGTAATCTCATTGGCATGATTCATAAGGAGTTAGTAATGTTTTCATATGCAAGGATACGATTAGAGGTTAGCACAAATATAAATCAATGTATTTTGTTTTATCTAAACCGTCTTTTCCAACGGTTTGAATCAGCTTCATTATCTTTAGTGAAGAATTCCAAGGATAAACAGTTGGGAACCCGTCGCAGAGTTGGTGTGGTGATGCTCAATAGTTGTAGTGGGTTTAAATTTGGGTTAAGCCAAGATGGTTTAACCCAAATACGTTGTTAGCATGGGTAGTGTCTCCCTAAATGGCCATGCTACTACTCTCCATCTCATCTGTCCAACTTATGTTAAATTCGTGTGTTTTATGTACATGTATTTATGTATTAGTTTATGTACATCAATTGTTAGTGGTTTATTCTTAGTTCAACTCAAAAGAAAATAATAATGAACGGATTTAGATCATAGGGATTTTTAGACTTTTCAAATGGGTTTATGGATCTTATATCTCATAATTCTTGATTTTTCTAAGTTTTTTTTATTGTTTTTTAAGGACTTTTCGCAGCTTGATCTGGCAGGAGTTCTTCGTTCATGTGTTTTTTTAACTTGGCTTGGTTGATATTTCTTATGAATGGAATCTGTAAATTCCCTATTAAGGGTTTTGTTTCATCTATAATTATGGGTTAACTTTTCAAATGTACTGAGTCACTATAAAATATTTTATTTTGATGGGAGAGTTATTATGTTTGCTAGATGACTCTAGCAGTATAGTAGGTTACTCAGAGTTTTGGTATGGTGTTTCTTTGTATTCCTTTTGAAATGGTCAAAATGGTCAAGTTTCACAAATTTTTGACCCATTTGTCTATGTATCCAGCATTTCATGCCATTTTTAATGACTACTACAGTTTTTGAAGATTTTTAAAATGTGTGCTTTGAATCATCAACATGTTGGATCATGTTGTCATTGATGCCAATGGTTTGATTGATTGATGTCATTTATTGATGTCAAGTGATTGATTGATGTCAAAGGATTGATTGATTGATGATTGATGTAATA
>JZKD02S1673786.1:234664-267731 GCA_000966675.3 Picea glauca | reverse complement strand
CATTGGTTAAACACTTGATATGAGCTGTTACAATACATTGGCGCATGGTTAATATTTGATTTTGGTTTCAATTTGAATGATTTATGGTTTAAAACTTTGGTGTAACGTCGATTGCACGCGTTGGTTTATGCACTCACCATTGGTTTCATTAGTCAACCAATTGATATGACTGTTGAACTATGCTATAATGGGTTGAACTACTATGTAAATCGGCGGTTGTACTTTGGCAATTACTATTTTTCATGGCAGAGATAAGCTCCACCACCTTCGTACGATGGCATTTATGCCTATCCCTTTTGCTCGTTCACTTTTGTTAGCTCAGGTAGCTCTGCTCCTGTGTGTATTGTGACCCAAACCCTGGACTTACCATGTGCTCGGCTCCATGGCACCAGTCGTGAGAATCGAGCCAAACAACAACCAAGCCCTGTTAATGTTTGACAATGCCCGCAAAGACCTGGAGGATAACGGATGGCTTACCATCGTGAAATGATTTGAGGGTTTTAATCTAGCTGTAGCACGGCAGTTTTCCATGACCTTCAATGGCTATAGAGCCAAGGTGGGTGACATACAGTTGGAAATTGATGAGAAATTTATTAGCTCTGCTACAGGGTTACCTGCTACACTGATGTTCCTCTCGCGCAAAGTCACCTCTTGTGACAAAGGTATGCCCATATCTGCACTTAAACCATGATGGCACGATAATTTGTTGATAATCAAACAGTTCGCGACCTGTGAAGGTCAATACGGGATCGTTTTTCTCTACCACCTGCGTTTGCTAATGAATTTTATGGGATACTCGTTGAATATGCCCTTTTACTTTCATCGTAGCCTATATAAAATGTCGAAAAGGTTTAAGAGGCAGAAGGCTGACAACAGCCTGTTCCACTATGGGCTCATTAAACTTATCGTTGTTTATCATTTGAGTTTGCATGGTGATAGTTGGGAAGCTTTCGTAGCTCGGAATGGTTTCAAGGACACAAACCCTATACAGGTTGACAAGCCTGTGGTGAGTGAAGTCATGGTTGCGCCTCCCGTTCCCTTCCATATCCTATTGCCTGCTCCTAAGCCTTTGTCCTACCCTCCCATCGACTTACCAAACGTTGGAACTGAGAAGCCCAAGACTATTAAAAGGCCTACGAGAAAAAAGCCTAAGGCAAAACTTATTGCTAATGACAAGGGTAAAAGGAACGCTCGGGTGATCTCAAGGATGGCCAGGAACAAACCTAAACCCTCTTCTAAGTCAAAACCTATTGTCCTTAGTGAGGATTCAGATTCTGATGTGGAACGATTCTTAGCCAGCGAGTACCCTTACTCGCAGGGTTTGTGCCCCGAACCACCTTACGATTTCGTGATGAATCTTCCTCCCTGCCTAAGAAACGATCCCAACTACCCTGGTATTGAGTTGCCTAACGAAACCCTAAGCCATGTGTCCAAACCCTCGCCTGCTTTCTCAAACCCCACATAGTCATCTTGTGAACAATGTGATTTATGGTTGGAACGATACTACATTGATGTCCCCATACTCCAATCAAAAATTCAATCACTGGAAAGTCGAATTGAGGTATTGACCAGCCAACGAGACCAACTCCAAGCAGCTGATAAGAAGCAGAAGATGATAGGCTCCATCCTTTTTAAAACCGTTGAATCGGCTGCGATAGTTATCAACTCCAAATTGGCATGATCAAGCCATCTCGTCGCTATACAGGTATGATTTTGATATCGCTTATGTTTTATGAATGATCAGGGTTAATATAATGAGTCGAATTTGGTTCTTGAATAGCTCTGTTTACATTTCGAAATGGCTCAGTAATAATGTGTTTATCCTGTATACATTTCGTTTTGCTAAAAATAAAAAGAAATTTTGATTTGATATATGATCTAATCATTCCCAGTATAGCTATCGATAGATTTTGATTGGATTTGAATGGTCTTCGTTTGGATTCAATTGATTGGTTTTCCTGATTGAGTTAACAAAATTGATAGTTTTTTTTCGACTAGATTGGTTTGTATCCGATTTGAAAATGAAGTTTTTTCATGCTCAGTTTAGAACACGATCATGTTCGGATTTGATTTTGTTTTGATTCATATGATGTGATTGGCAAAGGATTTCAGAGAGTTTGGTTGTTACGATTTTTCAATATGTTGTGTCCTATGATTTTCTAAATTAGGAATGCAACTCTGTTCGATTTTAATGTGGAATGAACTACTCTGTTTTTATAAAAACAATATGCTCATTTAAGTCTGTGCAGGTGCGCCCGAATCATGGAATGGATTCGATTCATGACAATTATGCTAAACCCCAGCCGATTGATTCGCTTGATTGGATTACTATTAGTTCAATCATTTTAATGAGTTGAATTCGGATTATAATTGATGCTCTGTTTGATTTTAAATTTGTAAAACGAATTGGTCAAAACCGGTTATAATTCGTTTGATTGGAACGATTTTGATCGAAGTCAGTAGATCGTGTTTGTCCAATTTACAATAACCAATTACGAATTCTATTGCTAATCAATCGAGCCTGTTATGATTTTATTTGAATTGATTTTCGCGCCAAGTTTGAATTGATCTATTCGTGGCAGGAATCGTTTGTTGTGTCAACACAGTCATAACGATTGGAGAATGATCTTGTCGAATTCATATTTCCTGTTGACAAGGCAGCGTAACGGTTGCATGTCATTTGTCTTGATTATAATCATTTCAATTGATATCAAAATGATTTCACAACTGTTGGATTCGATTTTTTATAAAACGATCACATTGTTGCTCCATATGATTTTGTCACCCGACTTGGTGGTAACAAACAAAAGAGAGTATGCCTATCTCTGTAGTCATTCAATTGATTTGGATCCTGTTTAATTTCGAATGGTATAACAAACTCAAAATTAAATGATTCGTTTTCAAATGGTTATTGGATGTCAATTAAATTGAAATCTTTAAAAGATTTTGAATTGATTTTAATACTGATTATGTATCTTATTTAGACTAGCTACAGAATCAGATGATTTTGTAGCTAGTCTATAGAATTTGATTTTCATCATTTTATTAATAAAAGATCCTTCTAACTTGTCTATTTTGGACCCTTTTCAGGTGAATTCGAATTGCATGGGACATGCTGGACAGTCTAGGGGATATTTCAGTGTTTTAGTTTATTGTAGTTTCCTAGTTTAGTTAAACTTTGGGATATCTTCCCAGATTTATAAATACAGGGAGGTTTTACCTTCTGGAAAACTTATAAATACTTATTAATTTTGTAATAAGGATCATCTTCATTCGTGGGAGAACAAGGATATGGATTTCTAATACAAACAGAGACAGAAGTTGATGTTTTGCTACAACTTTTTCTTTTCATAATATCAATCTTTTGTTTCATGTTTATGCTCATCAATCTACACTTGGTTAATGACTACTTTAGCTATCTTAGTCTTCTGCAAAGTGATATGATTTAATTAATATGATCCATGTCTAACTTCTTTCAACATTTAAAACACAACAATTACTTGATTCAGTTTATGAATGACAGATTTCTCTTCTTCATCAATTGAATTATTTTGTATAAGTCTTTGCATACAGGTTTACCTAATTGTTAAGATTTATAAATTATATGATTGTTGTGATTTTTATGTCTTGTTTGTCCTGTATACAAACTTAAAGAGAACTGCAGGGTATCGTTTACGATAAGCTTCTGGATTATTCGGTGTGAGTTTCCTCCCTCCGATCAGCTTAGAAGATCATCATACACAGGACAAATCTGGAGCGTTTCCAGGTCAGTTTGTTATTTATTTGTTTAGTATATTTATTAGTAGTTTAGTTAGAAATATGTTTAGATATATTTGTAGTTAAGATTAGTGATTTAGTTTAGTTAGACAACGGCTTGGGTTATTATACAACCCCAGACCGGTTCCACTCTCTCAGTTGACGGACGGTCAATTTCGCCCGTCAACAAATGATGCTAGAAGGAGGGCCTGAACTTAATTAATGGCACGAGGCGGTTGCAAGACTCCTCCACCCCCTAATCGCTCACCTATAGTGACTAGAATCCGTTCACACGATAATATTCCCCTTCAAACAACAACTACTTCAACCGACGATCCACATATCACAGTTGAGCCAGCAACCCCTAATCCTACAGGTGGTGACATACAAGAGATTGTACACCAATCTCTTATAAAAACACATAGTGCCTTAGCTCGACTTAGGCAACCAAACCGTCTGTGGGGCCAACCTTTGGATTTCTATGATATCAGAGAACAATTGGGAGGCACTGATCCTACTGTGAATCCTTCAGATCCAATTTTAAATCCTGCTGCAGGAGGATCTGGGATACCCCCTTCACCACCTCCATCATCTCCTTCCTCTTCTGGAGGAGATTCCTCTGACGAAGGCAATTCCCCTTCTCAGCCTTCAACACCCACTACCCCAATGGAAAATCAGAACAACCCTAATAGACCCTGGCTTGATCAGGATGTCGTAGTTGTACCTGGAGCTCAACACCCTTTTCCTAAACACCCGGAGAAATGGCTTCCCAAGTTTGATCCTGACTCAAAACAGATAGCTGAAGATCACATTAAAATTTTTATGTTAGCCATAAGACTCTGCAATGTTGAACATGAAGACGTTGTCTATAGGTTGTTCCCTTATACTTTCGAGGGTAATGCGTCCACATGGTACTTTTCCCAACAACCCCATACCATCGTGTCTTGGGAAAAGTTTGAGTCGTGCTTTTTGGAAAAATTCGGAGATGGTAAACCTCTGGAAGTCCTAGTCATGGATCTTTCTAGATTAAGAATGAACACAAAAGAAAAAGTTAAAGACTTTAATCAAATATTCTTAACACTTAAAAACCGAATCCCTACGGATTCCATGCATGATGAGAGTCTTATAATAGCTTACTACACTAAAGCTTTGCATCAAAGTATAGCTATTTAGGTTAAAAGATCTAAGAAAGCCACGTTGTTAGAGGCCTTCGAGGAGTCTAGCCAGATTGAAAAAGACTTACTTAGTCTTAAAGACTCTTCCAGCAATGAAACTGAGACTAGTTCTTCTTCCAAAAAGAAGATTGAAATCCTCTCCAAACCCACTCAAAGTAAAACATAACACAAAAATTCTGATTTGGAAAACCTAACTAAAGTTGTTCAAAAAATGTCAAATCAAGTTATAGACTTAAAAAGGTCGACCGAAGAAGCTTCCTCGAGTAAAGGACCCTACAAGACTCCTTTTCGAAAACCTTTTCCTACCAACCGACCTAATCCAAACACTGAAGGCCTAAATCTAGAAAGTTTGCAATGCGCTCTTCAAACAATTTTAGAAGTCCAAGATAACTTGATGCCTCCTGAGATTCCTGAGGAGGTAGTTGAACAAGAGACAATTCAAGAAGAAGAGTCCTCTCCAAACCTTTTTGGACACTTCTCGAATAGCATCTTTCAAGCTAATTTCGAGACAGTCCACCCTTATAACACTAGGAGTAAGACAACAAGCAAACCTTCTTCCGAAAACACTGCAACTTCGCCTCCAAAGCCATCTAAATCAGCAGAGACTAAACAGAGTAATGTGAACCCCAACTTAGATTATGATGTTGTTGAAGATCTTAAAAAGTTAAGGGATAACATTTCTATTTATGAGTTGTTGAAGTTTCCATTTCTGCTTCAAAAAATGTTGCAAAATATTTCAGAGAATGGCAAAAATGGTAATTCCAATGGTAACAAGGTTCTGCAAAGCAAAGTCCCTCAGAAGACTTCCACTAAAAATAATCCTGATCCTCAAGATAAAGGAAGCCTTCCTGTAATTAATGTAAATAATGTAAATAATGTAGATAAAGTAGCTTTAGAAACTGCGAGTAAAAAGCCACAAGCTACTACTCTCAATACTCACAAAAATATACCTCATTTCCTGTTAACTTTCGAGATTTTTAATAGAAACATGCACAATTGTATGGTAGACTCAAGAGCGTCAACCAATTTGATGCCTTGGTCCATTTGCCAGAAAATTAACGCTGAAGTTGAACCCTCAACTTTAAAAATCATACAGCTTGATCGGACTAATGTCAAAGTTATAGGCGAACTAAAAAATGTGCTTATTAGATTATCGTCTAACCCCAAGGTTCATCAATTTATTGATATAATTCTTGTGGATATTCTAGAAGTGTATGGTCTGTTTTTAAGCAGGGACTGGTCGGGGCAGCTACATGGTTACTTCGTGACAGACTAGTCTCACTTATGGATTCCAGAGAACGACAAGCCCAACAAGATCAGGGTAAATCGTGAACGCTACCTTAAGTTCACGGTCATAGATTTGAAAGATCCTAACGAACCATTCACACCTTCTGCTGATTCACCTGAAGTACAAGGGGTGGACACCTTCTTCGGAAACTTCATGGCCGAGGCTTCGCCTATCATCAATCCAAAACAACAGTCTGAGATTGCAGTATACACACGGCCAACCGCTTCCACGGAACGTTCTCATGTACCCGATGGAAATCCAATCTGGTCTCTGTATTTCAACGGGTCAAAGTCAAAAGAAGGAGTTGGAGAAGGCTGCATCATTATTGATCCAGCAGGTAACAAAACATTGATAGCATGTAGGTTGGAATTTGAATGTACTAATAATACTACAGAATATGAGGCTTTACTGCAAGGTCTCAGAAAAGCCCTAGTATGAACATTCAAAACCTGATTGTATTTGGCGACTCTAAAATAGTGGTTAGAAAGGTAAGAAATTCTATCCATTGTCTTTCTCCGCATCTCAAGAGCTACCAGTCTGAGGTATGGAATTTAATGAATAAATTTTCTTCTTTCAATATAAATTCCATTCCTAGATTAAATAATGCTGAAGAAAATCTATTAGCTAATGTAGCTTCTAAACTTCTTCCTGCAGAAGGCTTATCCCCAGATGCATTCTCTGTTGAGCTGATTTTTCGACCATCCGTTCCTGGCAACATCACGAATTGGAGAGTATTTGACGACGATCAGCAGATCATCGACTTTCTGCACATGGAAGAAACCTTTCAAGGCACGGTGATAGATGAATGTACGCACGATGACAATTTGCACGATTTTACGGTAATACCTGATCCGAAAACTCTTGAAGATCTATCAGATATGGTAAACTCGATCCCAAAATTTATAGTTAGATTAGAGAAGTTCTATGATTTTGAAGATAAATTTAAAAAGACAGTCAACTGTAAAACCAATAGTTCCTCATTATCTTACGAAAAAGTGAACTTAGGAACTAATGAAAATCCTCAGTGCATTAACTTAGGCTTAGGGTGTTCTCGACAAGAAAAAGCTGCATTTATCAAATTATTCAAAGAGTTTAAGGATGGATTTGCATGGACATATAATGACCTTAAGACATTCGACCCTAATATCATACAACATGTCATCCCGATGAAGCCCCAAACCTTACCCTTCCAACAAAAACTGAGGAAAATGCACCCTAAGCTAGAACCGACAGTCAAAAAAGAATTGAATAAACTCCTAAATGCTAAAATATTTTTTCCTGTTAGACACACTCAATGGGTTTCTAACCTTGTCCCAGTTCGGAAGAAAAACGGGGAAATTCGACTCTGTGTTGATTTCTAAAACCTCAATAGAGTGTGTGATAAAGACAACTATCCTGTCCCACCCATGGAACAGATCCTTCAATGGGTATCTAGTTCTGAGAGGCTATCCTTACTAGACGGTTTCTTAGGATACAACCAAGTCCTGATGTCTCCACCAGACCAACTGAAAACTACCTTCCATACCCGGTGGGGCACTTATGCTTATCGCAAAATGCCTTTTGGATTGATTAATGCTGGCGCCACTTTTCAGAGAGAAATGGACATTGCTTTCTGAGGCTTAATCAATTAGTCCGTCGTAGTTTACTTAGACGATGTGACTATATTTTCTAAAAACAAAAACGATCATCTAGATCACTTACGAGCCGTCCTACTGCGATGTCGTAAATACGACATCTCCTTGAACCCCAAAAAGTCCATCTTTGCAGTAGAACAGGGTAAACTCCTAGGATTCATTGTGTCTAGCGAAGGGATTATTATTGACCCCGAAAGGACGCAAGTCAGCGCAAAACTTCCTCCTCCTACATCCAAAAAATCCATGCAGTCTTTCTTAGGCCATATTAACTTCATGAGAAGATTTGTCCCCAGCTTCTCTGAAATGGTCAGACCCTTGCAGAACCTAATTAAGAAAGATACCCAATATCACTGGGGATCCCTAGAAAACCAAGCTTTTAATGCAATAAAGAAGTCCATAATAGACGCTCTGTCTCTCATGAGCCCATATTTTTCACAAGACTTTACACTCTACACTTTTGCTTCTGACCGTTCCTATGCCATTGTCCTAACCCAAAATAATTTCGAGAACAACGAAGTACCCATTGCCTTTATGAGCTCTTCTTTCAAAGGCGGCGAACTTAATTACCCAGCGGTATATTGACAAGCCTACGTTGTTTTCAAAGCAGTTAAGCACTTCTGGTCCTATCTTTTGAAGTCAAGGACGAAAGTCATTGTCCCCTACCCAGCCGTAAGGAATCTACTAGTGCAAAAGGAACTAGGAGAAAAGAGAGCCAACTGGGTCACCTCCTTGCAGGAGTATGACTTAGAAATCACCCCATCTCAGATAGTGAGAGGCCAAGGGTTATGCAAGTTAGTTGTTGATTCAGTAGCAGGACAACAAGAAGAGAGCGATACGCCAAACCTAGGACAAAGCGATTAAAGTCTAATCTGTTGCGCACAAAACCTTGTTAGTCTTTGGTACGACGATATAAGATTCTGTCTTGAACATGGATTAGCTCCCCGTCACCTTGACCCCGCTAAAAGAAGAGCGTTGAGATTAAAGTCTGCCTCTTTTCATATGGTTAATGGTATCATGTTTCGTCAGAATTCTGACGGCGTACTGATGTGTTGTCTTGAAAAAGACGAAGCAGAAAAAGTCTTGCTAGAGTTGCATGCAGGAGAAGATGGTGGTCACTTCGGTGGTGACACCACTTCTCATAAGGTTTTGAGAGCTGGCTATTACTGGCCCACACTTTTTAGAGATGCCCATGCCTTTTGTCGTAAATGCATCATCTGTCAGAAAGCATTAGGGCGGTTACAAAAACCAGCCTTTCCTCTGCAGCCCATTTCAGTAGATTCTCCTTTTCAGCAGTGGGGCCTTGATATCATAGGTCCAATCAACCCTCCGTCCTCACAATAGAACAAGTTCATTGTGACAGCCACAGATTACTTTACCCGATGGTCTGAAGCTGCTGAGTTAAGAACTGTTCACACCAGTCAGATAATTGCCTTTCTAAATTCAAATATTATCACTCGTTTCGGTATCCCTGACTGTTTAGTTTTCGATAATGCTTCTTACTTTTCCTCTCTTGAGATGACTGAGTTCACTTTGGAAAAAGGAATTAAGTTGAAGTATTCTGCTATTTATTACCCCCAGGGCAACGGATTGGCAGAATCGACAAACAAGAACTTGATTAAAATTATCAAGAGAACTGTGGTTGAAAATCACAAGAATTGGCACAATGCGCTGCTAAATGCGTTGTGGGCTGATAGGGTAACGCCAAAATCTATTGTAGGTAACTCCCCCTTTTTTCTCGTTTATGGCAGAGAAGCAATTCTGCCACCTCACATTCTTCTTCCTTCACTTCAGTTGTCACAGAAAGTCCAAGAAGAAGATTGTCCCCCTCTAGAAAGACGAATTAACGCTTTCATGAAGCTAGAAGAAGTAAGGGCCCAAGCTAAACATAAGCTAGATCAACATCAACAATTGGTTAAAAGCTGGTTCGATTCTAACTCTACTTCTGATAGGAATTTTGAAGTAGGCGATCTCGTCTTGAAATGGGACAAACTTAATGAAGGAAAGGGAGAGCACACAAAATTTCAAAACTTATGGCTTGGACCATTTTTAATTGCTGAAAAGTTGGGTCCTAGTTCTTTTCGATTGCAGAATCTTCAAGGGCAGCTTGACACCTACCCGGTGAATGGCCAAGCCCTGAAAAGATACTTTGCTTGATAACAACCCTTGTATATTATGTAAATATTTTATTTTTGTTTGCATTTTCGTTTGCTTTCTGTTTTTTATTTTGATTTGAATTGATCAGTTTGTGTCTTTGCAAATACACATACCTATACACTGAGCTATTCAGACAAAGATGATAGAAAATTCCTTCGTTGAAATAACTTCTGAAAAATTTGTACAAACATCAATGGTATATTTCTGAAGTTTATATCTATATTGGAAAAGTCTGTTGTTTGAAAGAAGTTAACTGATTTCGATCTCTGAGTAAAGCTCGTCATGATCATCCATTATCTTTTTACGTTGTCCCTATTCCGTAAAGGAATGACTCAGAAGATGTCTCCCTGTCTTAGGAAGTTGTTTTTGTAAATAAAACATCTTTGGATCTAAATAAGGGACGGTTCTAAAAAATTCTGATGAGGTCTGAAAAATATGTTAAAATATGATGATTTTCAGCGTCACCCCGCCCAACTATATATCTATGAAAAATAAAATAAAAAAATACTAATAAGAGCTGTGGGAAGTGCTTGTAAACCCGTCGGGATGCTGAACAGGTCTGCTGGCAGCGGGTAAATGCATCCATGACGCCAAGACAACTTCGTCGGGGTACTGAACAGACCCGCTGGCAGCGAAGCAATGTCGGGTATATGAAATTTGCAAAAAAGAAACCTCTTTAATGTCCTTTATTCTGATCCAGAACTTCTTAATAGGATACAGATGTCAGAGTAGGTTAAATGGCAACCCTGTTGAGGCTATGGATGTCTGCTGGAAGCAGTGGCTATGCCAACAGTATCGGAGATTCTATCTTTAATATCATGACTTACTGATCTTAAGATTGTTATCAGTTTTCATCTTTTGAAACACTGCTGGAATGATTGATTAATGATGATGTTTATACGATTTTCTGGTTGTTAATTTTGAGTTGAAATTTTCTTTACTGTCCTAATCTGAATTTGTTTCTTGTGATAGAGATAACTTCTTCTACCAGTGTGTCGCCATTGTTGGCAGCCAATTCACATTTTTCCATTGTCTTATAAGCTGCCTACACCAATGTTTTGCAAACATCATTTTTTCGTCGCAATTTTCGAAACATGACACTTTTATTTTTTGTGACATTTACATATTCACCTTCGTTTTGTTTTCACGACTGTAAGCGTGAAAACTTAGTATTTCGAAGACGCATTGAAGTCATTATCTGAACTGTCATTATCCCTTTGTCGATATGCCTATTGCGCTTACCTTTTATTTATCACTATACGGCTGGTAAGATCATTTGATCGGTACTCATGGTTCGATTGATTGTGTAATTTGTTTTCATTTGACTGTGCAATACATTGGCATTTGGATTTACATTTTTATTTTGATCTACTTGACCTTTGGTTTCATGAAAGTGCATAGAGGTTATGATTAAATTTTTATATATGTCTTTTGATACAATCCCTATGTTAATGTTTTCATAATTATTGGTTGGTTGATTATATGAATACCCATTGGTACATTGGTTAAACACTTGATATGAGTTGTTACAATACATTGACGCATGGTTAATATTTGATTTTGGTTTCAATTTGAATGATTTATGGTTTAAACTTTGGTGTAACGTCGATTGCGCGCGTTGGTTTATGCACTCACCATTGGTTTCATTAGTCAGCCAAGTGATATGACTGTTGAACTATGCTATAATGGGTTGAACTACTATGTAAATCGGTGGTTGTACTTTGGCAATTACTATTTTGCATGGCAGAGATAAGCTTCACCACCTTCGCACAATGGCATTTATGCCTATCCCTTTTGCCCGTTCACTTTTGTTAGCTCGGGTAGCTCTGCTCTTGTGTGTATTATGACCCAAACCCTGGAATTACCATGTGCTCGGCTCCATGGCACTAGTCGTGAGAATCGATCCAAATGACAACCAAGCCCTGTTAATGTTTGGCAATGCCTGCAAAGACCTGGAGGATAACAGATGGCTTACCTTCGTGAAATGATTTGAGGGTTTTAATCTAGCTGTAGCACGATAGTTTGCCATGACCTTCGATGGTTGTAGAGCCAAGGTGGACGACATACAGTTGGAAATTGATGAGAAATTTATTAGCTCTGCTACAGGGTTACCTACTACAGGACAACGTTGGTTCAAGAATTGTAAGGTCGAGGAGGTGCCATGGACACTGATGTTCCTCTCACGTAAAGTCACCTCTTGTAACAAAGGTATGCCCATCTCTGTACTTAAACCACGATGGCACGCTACTTTGTTGATAATCAAACAGTTCGTGACCTATGAAGGTCGATACGGGCTCGTTTTTCTCTACCACCTGCGTTTGCTAATGAATTTTATGGGATACTCGTTGAATATGCCCTTTTACTTTCATCGTAGCCTATATAAAATGTCGAAAAGGTTTAAGAGGCAGAAGGCTGACAGCAGCCTGTTCCACTATGGGCTCATTAAACTTATCGTTGTTTATCATTTGAGTTTGCATGGTGATAGCTGGGAAGCTTTCGTAGCTCAGAATGGTTTCAAGGACACAAACCCTATACAGGTTGACAAGCCTGTGGTGAGTGAAGTCATGGTTGCGCCCCCCGTGCCCTTCCATATCCTATTTCCTGCTCCTAAGCCTTCGGCCTACCCTCCCATCGACTTACCAAACGTTGGAACTGAGAAGCCCAAGACTATTAAAATGCCTACGAGCAAAAATCCTAAGGAAAACCTTACTGCTAATGACAAGGGTAAAAGGAACGCTCGGGTGATCTCAAGGATGGCCAGGAACAAACCTAAACCCTCTGCTGAGTCAAAACCTATTGTCCTTAGTGAGGATTCGGATTCTGACGTGGAACGATTCTTAGCTAGTGAGTACCCTTACTCACAGGGTTTGTGCCCCGAACCACCTTACGATTTCGTGACGAATCTTCCTCCTTGCCTAAGAAACGATCCTAGCTACCCTGGTATTGAGTTTCCTAACGAAACCCTAAGCCATGTGTCCAAACCCTCTCCTGCTTTCTCAAACCCCACACAATCATCTTGTGAACAATGCGATTTATGGTTGGAACGATACTACATTGATGTCCCCATACTCCAATCGAAAATTCAATCACTGGAAATTCGAATTGAGGTATTGACCTGCCAACGAGACCAACTCCAAGCAGCTGATAAGAAGCAGAAAACGATAGGCTCCATCCTTTTTAAAAATGTTGAATCGGCTACGGTAGTTATCAACTCCAAATTGGCATGATCAAGCCATCTCGTCGCTATACAGGTATGATTTTGATATCGCTTCTGTTTTATGAATGATCAGGGTTAATATAATGAGTCGAATTTGGTTCTTGAATAGCTTTGTTTACATTTTGAAATGGCTCAGTAATAATGTGTTTATCCTGTATACATTTCATTTTGCTAAAAATAAAAAGAAATTTCGATTTGATATATGATCTGATCATTCCCAGTATAGCTATCGATAGATTTTGATTGGATTTGAATGGTCTTCATTTGGATTCAATTGATTGGTTTGCCTGATTGAGTTAACAAAATTGATAGTTTGTTTTCGACTGGATTGGTTTGTATCCGATTTGAAAATGAAGTTTTTTCATGATCAGTTTAGAACACGATCATGTTCGAATTTGATTTTGTTATGATTCATATGATGTGATTGGCAAAGGATTTTAGAGAGTTTGGTTGTTACGATTTTTCAATATGTTGTGTCCTATGATTTTCTAAATTGGGAATGCAACTCTGTTCGATTTTAATGTGGAATGAACTACTCTGTTTTTATAAAAACAAACTGCTCATTTAAGTCTATGCAGGTGCGCCCGAATCATGGAATGGATTCGATTCATGACAATTGTGCTAAACCCTAGCCGATTGATTCACTTGATTGGATTACTGTTAGTTCAATCATTTTAATGAGTTGAATTCGGATTATAATTGATGCTCTGTTTGATTTTAAATTTGTAAAATGAATTGGTCAAAACCGGTTATAATTCGTTTGATTGGAACGATTTTGATCGAAGTCAGTAGATCTTGTTTGTCCAATTTGCAATAACCAATTACGAATTCTATTGCTAATCAATCGAGCCTGTTATGATTTTATTTGAATTGATTTTCGCGCCAAGTTTGAATTGATCTATTCGTGGCAGGAATCATTTGTTGTGTCAACACAGTCATAACGATTGGAGAATGATCTTGTCGAATTCATATTTCCTGTTGACAAGGCAGCGTAACGATTGCGTGACATTTGTCTTGATTATAATCATTTCAATTGATATCAAAATGATTTCACAACTGTTGGATTCAATTTGTTATGAAACGATTATATTGTTTCTCCATATGATTTTGTCACCCGACTTGGTGGTAACAAACAAAAGAGAGTATGCCTATCTCTGTAGTCATTCAATTGATTTGGATCCTGTTTGATTTCGAATGGTATAACAAACTCAAAATTAAATGATTTGTTTTCAAATGGTTATTGGATGTCAATTAAATTGAAATCTTTAAAAGATTTTCAATTGATTTTAATACTGATTCTGTATCTTATTTAGACTAGCTACAGAATCAGATGATTCTGTAGCTAGTCTATAGAATTTGATTTTCATCATTTTATTAATAAAATATCCTTCTAACTTGTCTATTTTGGACCCTTTTCAGGTGAATTCGAATTGCATGGGACATGCTAGACAGTCTAGGGGATATTTCAGTGTTTTAGTTTATTGTAGTTTCCTAGTTTAGTTAAACTTTGGGATATCTTCCCAGATTTATGTAAACAGATTGATAACTTCCACAGGGAGGTTTTACCCTGTGGAAAACTTATAAATACTTATTATTTTTGTAATAGGGATCATCCTCATTCGTGGGAGAACAAGGATATGGATTTCTAATACAAATAGAGACAGAAGTTGATGTTCTGCTACAGCTTTTGCTTTTCATAATATCAATCTTTTGTTTCATGTTTATGCTCATCAATTTGCACTTGGTTAATGACTACTTTAGCTATCTTAGTCTTTTGCAAAGTGATATGATTTAATTAATATGATCCATGTCCGACTTCTTTCAACATTTAAAACACAGCAATTACTTGATTCAGTTTATGAATGACAGATTTCTCTTCTTCATCAATTGAATTATTTTGTATAAGTCTTTGCATACAGGTTTACCTAATTGTTAAGATTTATAAATTATATGATTGTTGTGATTTTTATGTCTTGTTTGTCCTGTATACAAACTTAAAGAGCACTGCAGCCTATCGTTTACGAGAAGCTTCTGGATTATTCGGTGTGGGTTTCCTCCCTCCGATCAGCTTAGAAGATCATCATACATAGGACAAATCTGGAGTGTTTCCAGGTCAGTTTGTTATTTATTTGTTTAGTATATTTATTAGTAGTTTAGTTAGAAATATGTTTAGATATATTTGTAGTTAAGATTATTGATTTAGTTTAGTTATTTTTCTGTTTTATTTCTTGTTTATAAAATTATAAAATCAACAAAAAATACCTTTCTCTGTCTTAGGGCAGAATTGCAAATGACTTTTCAGGTTTTATTTAAATCTGTAAATTGTAGATATTGTACATTTTGTGAATAAGTTATATTTCATATAGTAGTTAGATAGTTAATTAGTTAGAGTTAGTATATTACTAGTTGGTAGATTGTATTATATAATAGTTAGATTAGTTTAGTTTGTTTTTAATAATTAGTTTTAGTTTAGTTTGTTTTATTTAGTTTTAGTTAGATTAGTTTTCTTTTTGTTTTCTTAGGACCTTAGATCGGCTAACTGAGCCGCTAAACCCGTCAGGGTGGTTCATCCCAAACGTCTTGGGTTATTAGACAACCCCAGACCGATTCCACTCTCTCAGTTGACGGACGGTCAATTTTGCCCATCAACACAGCCACACATACCTCCTTGAAAAATCATACTTACAATCCAGGAACTTTGTTCTTATGATGACAACAACTGAAAATATATTGATTTAAAACATCTCCATATAAATAGCAACTAGACCTTGAAATCCGTACAAAATTTGTTGTGGCTCATCAATGAATTCCTCCTTGGCTGATTCAAGCATGGGCTGGCTTGAAAATTGTTGCAATATATTCACACTATTTTCACCAATTTCCAGTGAATATGGGTGAATATGAAATGGGATCTCAAGATCTATAGTTGGGACTAGCTCATTTTTACATTTGTAGTAATCAAGTTGAAAATGAGAGTTGTCAACAAGTAGTGTATCAGAGACATGTATATCTTCTTCTAGTCCATTTTCTTGTGAAGGCATATCATAATGAAGATCATTCAAAACCTCTTGATCATCGTGAAAAGTACTTTCTTCTATGGAAAATTCTTCATCACAAGTATGCTTTCCATGACAAGCAAAGTCTTTACAAATTAAATAAAACTCATCACAACATTTTTGATAAAGATGTTCAGCAGAAAAATACTCCTTACAAAACAAATTAAAAGCAGCATGAAAACTTGTCAAAGAGTTGATACTGGAAACTGAAAGATATTGGCACCATTCACGAGCTATTCCCTCTAATGAGTACCTGAAAATCTTGATCTGAACATCCTCATGCATGATCTAAATTTGATGAATAAAATCATGGAAATCTAGCAAGTGTTCAGCTGGTACTTCCCAATATTCTCCTCTAAATATGGGAAGAAAATCTTCACATTCATCTCTATTATGCACTGGATTTGGAAAACCAACTATCTTTGAAAAATCACAAAAAACATACCCCTAAGCTAGGATATTGTCCATTTCAAATCAGTGGAGTCGTCATGGTGAAAGATAAGCAGTCTAAAAGTGTCTAGCTTCAGTTCACCATCCAAAGCTAGATCTAATCATCATAGTTCACCCAGGGAAGGTGTCTTCATTTCCGTCCCTGGCAGCGGTGCCAAAAATGTTAGCACTAGAAGTCACACCTAGACTGTTGTAGGTGTATTCCTAGTACCCATAAGAATATAAATGGATTAAATTGGTTTGAGCAGGTGGATCAGCAAGACTAGGAAAGAAAGGGAGAGGGCAGCAAAATGTCTGTGGAGGCATTCCATTAGGAATGGAGTCATAACATCCTACATATCAAAGGCAGCCAAATTGTATATCAGACAAAAGGGATATATAATGATGAGTAAAAGCATAGTGAATATGAAAAAAGGAAGAGAATATGTTCTACAGAGATCCTTTCTGCAAGAAATAAATATTTGCTTAAACATTGAACAATGATTTAATGGGAAAGCTACAACAGATCCTTTGTTGTTCATGAATCCATCAATCAATGGCAGTTATGATCCTCAAAACCTGCAATATATTCAAGCAAGAAGATAAAAAAGAAATGGGAAAAAACATAGAAGACATCTAATAACAACTCTCATGAATCTTTAATGGCAGAAAATGTCATTACAAACAGGCCCTCAGGCTTACAAATGAGCAACTAAATATGATCCTCCAGTTCTCTCCTCTCTTGGCTCATGAATCCAACCCTTTTCTCATCAAAAACCCTTTCATTTATAGGGAATAATCTCTATCTACCCTAAGGATATTGAAACCAAGGAATTACATAGGATCCTCCTCCATTTAGAAGTCTTGTTACAAACAATTCCAACAAAAGCCTAACAAATTCCTATTTTGGGGGGATTTTGTCTATGATGATAAATGCCTTTTGAAACAAGTCATCCTAATTGATCTAGAGATGGAACACATTTCCCTTATGTCCAACTAACTCCTAGGAGACCATTCGAACCTTCCTTGGCAGGTGGAAACCTCCAAACAAGGTGAATATCCAACAACTATGCAAAATAAAGAGTTTGCAGCGCCAATTTGTAGCGCATTGGTGTTTTAATTATATCTCTCAAATAAAAAACTGCGTTAGGCTGAAATTTGGTCAGCAAGTCAATGTCATTATCATTCTCCTCCACACAAAATTTCAGAAAAAACCCACAACACCATTTTGGAGTTATGATCAAATGTTTAGAAGCAGTTGCTACAGGAAATGCGTTTGCAGCGCCCATGTCTGCCAGTTCGCAGCGCCAAAAGGAAAAAACATCCAAAACCACTTTCTCGACCTTCAAATAGGATGAAAACACTCATGTAATACCTGATGGTCCTAAGGCTATTGTGGATGTTGATAAGTCTGAACGTGAGTTCCTACAACCTATCCAAGCTACAATGTTCCTCCTTAACTAGTTTGCAGCGCCAACTCAAATATAGCTTGCACACTTCGAGGAGAATGTTAGTTGATGGTATGACATAATCCCTGGAGAAATGGTTAAATTGTAGGCTCTGGAAACCATAAATCCTCCTTTACATGATCAATGTTATGTGTTAACAAGTAGTTCCAACTACTTTTAGTTAAAATCTACTTGAGTAACTTTTAGTTAGATAGGGATAGCTTATAAATAATATTAATAAATAATGATAAGGATATAATAAATACTAACTAATATGTGGGGACCGCCTACGTATCCTTATTTATCACCTTGTTCCTCCATAGATAAATATGCATCCCATGTCATTCAAAATTTCATAAAATATCCAATCAGTGCAAAATAAAGTATTCCAAAGAACATTTGTGGCTCCCAAATATCGAATGTGTGTGTGTGTGTGTGTGTGTGTGTGTGTGCTCAAAATAATAATTCATCCTGTTTTCCAAAAACAACTCTTGTTCAAAAATATCTCATGTCCAAAAATAAGCGACGTTTGTCCCAACAAACTAATCAAAATAATCAAGACAAAATAAAAAATAATGCCTTTTATGTGAGGCAATTTGCATATGTCCGCTATATTTAGACTCTACCACTTGGAGCACCTGTGAATATACCTTGATAGGAATTTTACCTTTAATTGATGATGTCTCTGGGTGCATGTCTCCAAAAGAGATATGTATGTCTTCATGTCCAGGGTGTTGAGAATGGGATGTGACTGAGTGTGAGGACGTCTCAGATTGATTAGACTTAGCAGAATTGGCCAGTTGTTTTCCTTTACTAGGTTCAGGTTCTTGAGAAATGGAATTAAGTCTTTTAAGGGTCTGAGTTGAATGAGCATGTGAAGTCACTAATTCAATGTGTTGAGATGGATGCTTAAGAGGAGGAGGAGGTAATGGAAAATACATTCTGGTCCATCCGTCAAAATGAGTTTTGGGAGGATGTACAACATCATTCCATCCATCATTGACTAGAGCTTCTGGTGTGTAACATCCCACTCTGGCGCACTGAGAAAAATTATTCTTTGACACTTGCTCACAAGTGATCTGGATTACTATGCTATTAAAACTTTTGATTTTGATTATGAGGTGTTATGGGATGATGACATGTTGTTTTTTCGTCTCGACATAGACAAGTGTTATTGACTCGGTTTTACTGAGTGTGCAGGATTTTGGACCTCGAGGATGCAGAGGCATCGATGGAACCCCTTGGACCCCGGATCAAGACGGGGAGTGTATCATTGGGGTTTGATTGTTTCACTGTGATTTTAGTGCTTCTGATTAGGTGATTTGATATCGATATGTTATGACATGATTCGTTGATGATGTAGGTTGACGATAGCTTGCCGACCAGACTCACATGTGGAGTAAAGGGGTCACGAACGACTACCAGAGATGTTGAGGGAGAGGTGTGGATAGTAGCCCTGCCATAGCCTACTAGGACTCTCGTCGTGGCTCGAACTCTAGGTTAACAATTACCTAGTTCGAGAGGACCCACGATGTCGTGAGGGCAGACTGCGACAGTCGCTCACGATGATTCTAAGGGGCGCACAATAAGGCGGGGGCCTTATTCCTTAGAAGCCCTTAGTCTCCCACAAGTTCACCTGGCGGAGTGTTGACTCCAGGGGTTATTGATGTCTACCAACTCAGTCAAGAGGTGAGTGGCACCCTTGGAGCACCTAGTGTGTCCTGAAGGGCACGTCGCGCAAGGGATTAGATGAGGCGAGTGGCACCCTTGAAGCACCTAGTGCGTCCTGAAGGGCACGTCACGTTGTCGATGATAGAGGGATGAACTTAGATGGCCTTGGGACGAATAACGTGTTAAGTTTTTTTAAAACAATTTCCCTAATTAAATGTCACCCAGTACGAAATTTAAGGTCTAAGTCTAAATTACGCTAGTGGTAAAATTTTGTCTTCTATAAAAGAAAAAATAATATTAAAATAAAAACAACTTAAATAATAATTATGATCTTCGTTAAATCTTGTAACATGAAGGGAGTAAGAAACTTAATTTATTCATAAAAAGAAAAAAGAAAAAAAATTGTTGATAAAATGTAAAATGGGAATTAATTGTTTTATCTTTTTGATAATTTAAAATATACTAATTAAATGATAAAAGGGAAAAGGGGTTAATTTCCACACCTGCCTTTTTAAGTTCTAATTAAAAAGGGGAAAGAGGGAAAATCTTAAAATTTAGGAAACTAGGAAAAGAGGTAAACATAAAAAGGGAAAAGGGGAACATAAGGAAAAAAGTGGAAAGTCAAACTTAGAAAAAGTATCTACCATTTAAGAGCTTTCTGATTTAAACTGAATTAGCAATTTAATAATAGGGAAAGCCTTTAAAATCTATAAGAGAAATTGGGGACACCTAGGAGTGATTCTAGGAGTAACTCTAGGTGGGTGAGGGAAATAAGATAATTAACTAATTAAAGAAATTAAATAATGGAGGAATGTAGGGGATGGGGGACACTTGTACGGAGAAGAAGTTTTAGGAATTTATTTTTAAAATTTTAATTAAATGAGATTTTAGGAAAGAAAGGAAGTTCAAAAATCTATATAATGAAGGAGGGAGAAGGATGAAGGATCATCTTCTCTTTGTGTAACGTTACGTTGCAGAAATATTCACTTGATTGACTTAACTCGTGGGAGTTGGGATACCCAGCTCGGTGAGGAGTGGTAGCTCGGCCTTGTGAGGCGAGCTGGGAGCTAGTCGAAATCTCTGGACAGGAGTGTGTGGCCCCTTTGCAGCTCGGGGGGGCTAAGGGGGAAGAAGAGTACCCCTAGAATTGGCTGGGAGGTATCGGTGAAGTCTCGACGGTCGGCGAGTGGGGGTTACATGGAGCGCGTGGACATCATGCAGAGCAGGCGATCAGGCAACAATACGCTCTTTTCATTTTGTATGGTAGAATGTATTAAGACTTATGCTTGGATCTGCTTATTTAATGGAAAAGTAAGATGATTTTTTTAAATCGGTGACTAAAACCTTCCTTAGCCTAGCTCGATGGTTGTTGACTCCCATGGCCTTCATTTTCCCACATGTCGTGACCGCACTGTGGTGTTGATTTGTGACCCTATTGTTTGTTTTTCCCTTCGTCCCCAACTCATCATTCCTCGCCTGAGCAGTCGGCGAGGAGCCTAATCTACAGTCGTCGCCTTAGTGTTAAAATACCTATGGATATCAATGCCCTACTTTTCTGTGCAAGGATGATGAAGCGATGGACGAACCTATCAGCCGTCTACCTCTGTTGTTGTCCTTGCCTGATTGTTTGACTTGCGCCTTCCAATACGACCTCTGCGTATGGATTATCTTGCTGCCTTGTTGTTTATTTTTTTGCACCTTGACTGATAGAATCCCTGCGATCCTTTCGATGAGTTATCCTTATGGCCCTCGTGTTCTCTTACTGTTGTCAGCATTTTATATTGGTATCCCGAGATGTAAAAAGTATTTGACTTCAATCTGCGTTTTGTTTCTTGTTGGATTTACTTGTTTTTATTACTTCTGCGATTGTCATTATGTAAAGGATGTAAAAATCTTACCTCTGCTATTGCAAATATGTAACAGATGTATAAATATTACCTTTGCTATGGTAGATATGTAATGGATGTAAAAATACTAGCACAGTCGCAAACTCATGGCTGGTAAACGCCAAAAGGTTTAGCCTAACAGCACCAACCTAGTGTGAATTTGATAATCGAAAAAACACAGGATAAAAGAGCAATAAAATATTCATAAGCTACATGAACCTGTCTTGTACAGCGAGTGAAACCCAAATGAAGTTAAAGCCTCCACATACCTGGAATGTTGATGAAATTACTTCCATCTTTAGTACTGGAGGTGATCCATGTTTAGAAGACAGATCAAGGCCTTCAGAGGTCAAATAGGGACAGATTCAAGTGTGTTGGGCTAATGCCACAGTCAAATCAATAGAAATCGATATTTTGAGTCAACAGCAGTAGTAGACCAGCCTTTGTTGTTGAGTACTACTGTGTTAAGATTGCTTGCTCTCATGGGCAGTACGTTTCCTTCGAACGTACAGGACCTCTCACGACCTAGGCTATCCCTACGAGTATACATACCATTTTCCTGATAATCAATAGCAATAAATGTATGCCCACATACCTCTAATCTAGTCTAGTTATGCATAAAGTTTGTTGTTTGAAGACATAAGCACAAGAACATAACCTGCACATGAATACCTTAAACATGCCAAGCAAATGTCACAAGATCAAAGTTTGCCCGAGGCTAAAAAAAAAATCAAGAAACAATATGACAATTCCATATCATGATTTGTAAATGAGAAATGTAAAGCAATCGTGCTTGAAACCCAGTTGAAATAAACTTTAGGATTCTCAAGTACCATCCTCGTGATATTCTCAGGAATGTCTAACAAAAATCAATTCTAGACTGAAGTCCAGACAACTATTTTTACAGGTAGCAATATTTGTTTATTCTGTTTTTTAACCGAGTGTATCCTTACCTTCTTTAGACAACGACTCCTCCTTACTTTAAAGGAGAGCAATACATTAAGAGACAGAGAGATAAAAGGCAATGATTAATTGGTGGTCTGCGTTTTTTTTGGGCTATAATAAGCAACCTCAAATTACTCTATGATTTCCTGTTGACAACGACTTACCCAGATACGCATAGCGTTTCCCATAGTGATCATTGCTAGACATACTCCTGTGATAGGCCACATGTTATAGCTTCATCAATTGATATATTAGGCATTGTATAGTGAATTTATCCAAAGGGTTGTCAGCGAATTAATTGTTGTCGGTTGACTGTGCAACAGCTACACCTTGATGGTAGTGTTTGCAATTTTAGAAAGCCCATTTTTATAACGATTTACTGTCGGGTGATTGGTTCTGACTACGCTCCATTCAATGACCGCAATGTCATTCCTATCTGGCATGTTTGTGCATCTACTTTCAGATTTATATTTATCAGTCACAAATAACAATATTAATTTATGGTGGATTTAATGATGATGTGTTACATCCTAGTTTATCCTTACATATTAGAAACTATAACAATTATGCATTTTTGGTAATCTTTTTATTTATCCTTAACAAGGGATGTGTATAATGCTAATAATTTAATCAAACAGAAAAAGAGAAGGAATTAATTTTTCCCTTAAACTTAACACGAATTTCCTACTATGTTCATGTGTATGAGAATTATTTTAGAATTGAGAACTGTTTACACAATAGGAGGACATGTATTTTTTTTCCACCTTATGACAAATCTTATTTTTTTGGAAGCCTTTTATGTAAAACAACCAGGGGTCCCAAAGTCTATCTTTCACAATTTAAAGTGTAAATAGCCTTATTCATTTAAAGATGAACCAACCTTTTTTCCATTTAAGTAACCTTTGCACAATGTCAAGTAGTTTCCAAATTTTGAGTATTCTTAGCTTCAACCAGAAAGTAGATGGAGGATAAGTTGTTTCACTTATGCAAAATGGTCAGGTACTCTCCCTTCTCATGGGTAGTTACACTAGAAAACTTCTGGACCCCAAAATAAAAATATATATATATAAATAAATAAAGATAAATATAATATTGAAGGGAACTACCCAACTCTATGATTCTCATAACTTGCAAGCTTGAGAAGTTGCCCTTTCCACCAGTCACAGATAAAAAGTACAAAAAAAAAATTGCCACCTTCTGCATAGCTTTTTAGTCATGATGATGGGGTTCTTACATGTGGTATCAAATTCGGTTCAACCCGTGACTTGGGATCGCTACGGCTTTCGTTGATATGATTTGATTATAATGTTTCTAATAGATTTAACTTGTGTGCATGCAGGTAATCATGGTTAGAGGACGTCGCAGAGGCAGACAATGGGGTGCTAGGGGAGGAGGCGCGACGCCTCTAGTAGCATCCACGCCTGAGGGGTCTAACCCCCAGGGAGACGAGCAGGTTCTCGGACAGGAGCAGATAGCAGTTGGTGATGTAGTCGGAATGATGAGATCTTTTCAGCGCATGTCTGAGGCACTGATCAGCCGTTTGGACAGAGATGAGGCCAAGGCGTTGGCACCCACTGAGGTTCCACCACACGCTCTGGTTGGTACTGGTAGCATTCACTGTGAACTCGAGAAGGTTAAATTTCCCGAGTTCTTTGGTGCCCCGGACGGTGCAGCTGCCTAGGCATGGTTGGAGAATATGGCGATGTGCTTTGCACTTCGTGATTATACCTCCAACATGAAGGTCTGCATGGTGGTCTTTCAACTGAAGGGGAGCGCTCTTCTATGGTGGAGGATGCTCCTACCGCAGTTGAATGTGGCCGTTGAAGATGTTTCATGGGAACTGTTCGAGGAACGGTTCCGAGAGAGGTACCTTTCAGAAGAATTCATTGAGTGTCAGCTCAATGAGTTCAACACCTTACAACAGGGCGGTCATACGGTGCCCGAGTACGAGGCACATTTTATGGAGTTGCTCTGGTATGCTCCACACCTTAACAATGAGAAACTTAAGGTCAACAGGTTCATGTTTGGACTTAACGATAGCATACGTGCAAAGGTAAGGATTCTGATGCATCAAACCTTGCATGATGTCATCCAGAAGGCCCTCATAGCAGAGGAGGATCTTATCAGCGGGGGTCGGACCATGACTCCAGCGAGACCAGTAGGGAAAGTGTCATCTAGAGCACAACAACATCAGACACCAGCCATACATACACTAGGATATCGTGGCTTCCAGAGGGGATCCACTTTCACTACACCTCGATGACCGTCGCCTCAGCAGCGGACACCTTATCGGGGACCATAGCATCAGCAACAGCGTCGACCTCAGCAACAGTAGTTTAGGCCTATTCAGCATAACAGAACAGGATTCCAGGTTGGTGGGCCGTCATCTTCTACCTCGGGTACTAGGACTACTAGGTCGAAGAAGGGGTGTTAGACGTGTGGGGATCCACACTACCAACGTGACTTCCCGGTAGAGAGGACTAGAGTGTCCAGGTCAGTCAAACCCACTACCGTGGGAGATATGGGCAAGGCCCATCAGATTCATGCAGCGATGAATAACCGCCAGGCAGAGCATCGGTCGACTTTTCTCGAGACGATAGGTACCATCGATGACCAGACCCTTAGTATTTTGATAGATCCCGGTGCTACCGAGAGTTTCATTTATGGTGCAGCGCTAAAAAGTATTAAGGTAAAGGCAGTCAAACAGGATGAGTTTAGCTTCATAGAGATGGATTTGGGAGCCAAACAAAAGGTTGGAGGAAAGGTTACAGGATGTATCCTTAACCTGGGAGATTTTGTCACCAGGGCCAACCTGTACGTCATGATCTTAGGATCTTGTGACGTCGTAATTGGTATGGACTGGTTGGAATCGCATGAGGCGATACTCAACTGTAAGACGAAACGGTTGAGCTTGGTTGATGATGAGGGACATAAATATGTGATTGTAGGGTGGAACCAGGGAATTTCCATGAGGTTCATTTCTTCCTTGCAGCTTCAGAAGAGCATGTGCAAGGGATGTAAGCTTTATGCGATCCTTGTGTTAAACGAGAAGGGAGTAGAAGAAGGTCTAGAACACCTTCCGGTGGTGAGAGAGTTTGCAGATGTATTTCCAGAGGAGTTACCTGGGATTCCGTTGGAGAGGGACTTGGAGTTTACCATAGACCTAAAATCAGGGACTGAACCAATAGCAAGAATGCCTTATCAGATGTCGACCTCGGAGTTACAAGAGTTGAAAATGAAACTGAAGGAGTTGTTGGACCTGGGACTGATACGTCCTAGTGTGTCACCATGGGGTGCACCTATTATTTTCATACGAAAGAAGGATGGGTTGTGGAGGCTTTGCATTGACTACCTTCAATTGAACAAGGCCACAATCAAGAATCAATATCCGTTGTCGAGGATTGATGATATGTTTGATCAAATGAAGGGCGTGACGGTGTTCTCCAAGATTGATTTGCGATCAGGGTATCACCAGTTACGGATCAAGGAGGATGACCTCCCTAAGACCACCTTTAAGATGAGGTTTGGACATTACAAGTTTATTGTTTTACCGTTTGGACTAACAAACGCCCCAGGGGTATTTATGAGTTTGATGAATGGGGTGTTCCACTACTATTTGGACAAATTCATCCAAGTATTCATTGACAATATTTTGATTTACTCTCGGATGACGAAGGAGCATGAAAAGCACTTGCACTTGGTACTATGGTGTCTGCGAGAGAACAAATTGTATGGGAAGTTGTCCAAATGTTCATTCTATCAATCAAGGATTCACTACTTAGGGCATGTCATCTCTGGAAAAGGCATCGTCGTGGATCCAGCCAAGGTCGAGGCTATTATGGAATGGCTTGTGCCGACGAATGTCCCGGAAGTGCGTAGCTTCATGGGTTTGGCAGGATATTATCGACGGTTCGTCGAGGGATTTTCGAAGATAGAAAATCCGATCATGGAGTTGTAGAAGAAGAAAAAGAAGTTTGTTTGGACTGAGAAATGCGTGGAAGCATTTCGGAGGCTCAAGGAATTGTTGAAAACAACACCTATACTAAAGATCCCTGACATGGACGCAGACTTCTTGGTATGCAATGACGCATCCAAGGAAGGCTTAGGCGGATCCTTGATGCAAGGCAGACGAGTGATTGCTTACATTTCGAGGAAACTGAGAAGGCATGAGGAGAACTACGTGACGCACGATTTGGAGTTGTTAGCCATCGTATATACCTTGAAGGTTTGGAGACACTACCTTGTTGGAAAAACATTTGAACTAAGGACTAACCATTGTGGACTACAACACATTTTTACGCAAAGCGACCTGAACGCGCGACAACGGCGTTGGTCGGAATTTATTAGCGAGTATGACTTTGAAATTACCTACATAAAAGGAACAATAAACCGAGTGGCGGATGCATTGAGTCGGAGACCACGCATCTTTTCGATGCTACCACTTCAGACGAATCTGCGTGAAAATATTCTAACTTTACAGCATGATGATGACTGGTACAAAGAGGTCGAGGGTTTTATCGGACAAAACACAATGATGGTACCACAATTTGAAGGATTTTTGTTTGATAGCGACAGATTATTGAGGTTTAAAAATCGGATCTACGTACCACCGAATGATGAGTTGAGGATGTTGATCCTGAGCGAGGCTCATAGAGCAGTTTACATGGCTCACCCGGGAGTCACGAAGATGAGGGCAGACCTTAAACCCTTATTCTTCTGGAAGGGAATGAAGGCAGACATAGTCAACTATGTGGCCAGATGTCTAGAATGTCAGTAGGTAAAGGCTGAACATAGACACCCAGCAAGATTACTACAACCACATGCAATTCCTGAATCAAAATGGGAGGTTATTTTGATGGATTTTATTGTTGGATAGCCACTGACGGCAAGGAGGCGTGACTCGATTTTCATAGTAGTAGACACTCTGGCGAAGAGTGCTCACTTTATTCCTATGCGTACGACATATCAGGCACCTGACATAGCTATAGTTTTCATCAATGAGATCGTGAGGCTACATGGCGTGCCTAAGAGGATTATATATGATCAAGGATCGTTTTTTACTAGACGATTTTGGACGAGTTTCCAAGAGGCCTTGGGAACCCAACTTAACTTTAGTACTGTGTATCACCCGGAGACTGACGGGCAGACTAAATGAACGAACCAGACCTTGGAGGACATGTTGTGCATGTATGTGATGGACCAACAAAAGCGTTGGGAAGAATTATTGCCACTAGTGGAGTTTACTTACAATAACAGTTACCAGAGCACCATTAAGATGGCGCCTTTCGAGTTTCTTTACGGGCGACCATGTCAGACGCCTTTGAGTTGGGATTGGCTTGAGGATAGGGTCCTGGTGGGACCAGAAGAGATCCAAGAAATGGAAGATAAAATGAAAACAATAAGACAAAGGATTAAAGAAGCACAAGATCGACAGAAGAGTTATGCCAATGCGCACCGTGTCGACCGTAGTTACGAGGTCAGCGATCGAGTCTTCTTGCGGGTTAGACCGCATAAGATTTCAGTCAAGTTTGGGGGGGAAGATAAACTCTCTCCTATGTTCATGGGACCTTTTGAGATTGTGGAGAGAAAGGGGCCCGTGGCCTATCGACTAGCCTTGCCTGATTCTTTGAGGCATATGCACGATGTTTTTCATGTATCTATTTTGAGACATTATATTAGTGATCCTACACATGTTATTGACATGAGTTCCTTGCAGGTATCGAACGAGGGAGTGCTCATGGCTGAGTCGGTCCGCATCTTGGATCATCGCGTTTGACAGCTACGACATTGAACGATAGATCAGGTCAAGGTTCAGTGGGATAATTATAGTCCTCACTCGGTGACCTGGGAGGACGCATATGATATGCACCAGCAGTTTCCATTTTTTTTTGATAGATAGACATATGATACTATGATACACTTTATTTTCGGCATATATACTGTGAAACTTCAGGACGAAGTTTAGACCAAGAGGTATGTAACATCCCGCTCTAGCGCACTGAGCGAACTTATTCTTTGAGGACACTTGCTCACAAGTGATCTGGATTTTGTGCTATTAAAACTTTTGATTTTGATTATGAGGCGCTATGGGATGATGACATGTTGTTTTTCTGTCTCGACATAGACAGGTGTTATTGACTCGGTTTTACTGAGTGTGTAGTATTTTGGACCTCAAGGATGCACAGGCATCGATGGAACCCCTTGGACTCTGGATCGAGTCAGGGAGTGTACCATTGGGGTTTAATTGTTTCACTGTGATTTTAGTGCTTCTGATTAGGTGATGTGATATGGATATGTTCTGACATGATTCGTTGATGATGCAGGCTGACGATAGCTTGTCGAACAGATTCACATGTGGAGTAAAGGGGTCACGAACGACTACCAAAGTTGTTGGGGGAGAGGTGTGGAAAGAATCCCTACCATAGCCTACTATCACTCCCGTTGTGGCTCGAGTTGTAGGTTAACAATTACCTAGTTCGAGAGGACCCACGATGTCGTGAGGGCAAACTGCGACAGTTGCTCACGATGATTCTAAGTGGCGCGCAATAAGGCAGGGGCCTTATTCCTTAGAATCCCTTAGTCTCCCACAATTTCACTTGGCAGAGTGTTGAATCCAGGGGTTATTGATGTCTACCAAGTCAGTCAAGAGGCGAGTGGCACCCTTGGAGCACGTAGTGCGTCCTGAAGGGCATGTTGCACAAGGGAACAAATGAGGCGAGTGGCACCCTTGGAGCACCTAGTGCGTCCTAAAGGGCACGTCGTTTTGTCGATGATAGAGGGATGAAATTAGATGGCCTTGGGAATAATAACATGTTAAGTATGTTTAAAACAATTTCCCTAATTAAATGTCGCCCAGTATGAAATTTAAGGTCTAAGTCTAAATTACGCTAGTGGTAAAATTTTGTCTTCTATATAAAAAAAAAAATATTAAAAATAAAAACAACTTAAATAATAATTATGATCTTCATTAAATCTTGTAACATGAAGGGAGTAAGAAACTTAATTTATTCATAAAAAGAAAAAAAAAAATTGTTGATAAAATGTAAAAAGGGAATTAATTGTTTTAACTTTTTGATAATTTAAAATATACTAATTAAATGATAAAAGGGAAAAGGGGTTAATTTCCACACCTGCCTTTTTGAGTTCTAATTAAAAAGGGGAAAGAGGGAAAATCTTAAAATTTAGGAAACTAGGAAAAGAGGTAAACATAAAAAGGGAAAAGGGGAACATAAGGCAAAAAGAGGAAAGTCAAACCTAGAAAAAGTATCTACCATTTAAGAGCTTTCTAATTTAAACTGAATTAGCAATTTAATAATAGGGAAAGCCTTTAAAACCTGTAAGGGAAATTGGGGACACCTAGGAGTGATTCTAGGAGTAACTCTAGGTGGGTGAGGGAAATAAGATAATTAACTAATTAAAGAAATTAAATAATGGAGGAATGTAGGGGATGGGGGATACTTGTACGGAGAAGAAGTTTTAGGAATTTATTTTTAAAATTTTAATTAAATGAGATTTTAGGAAAGAAAGGAAGTTCAAAACTCTATATAATGAAGGAGGGAGAAGGATGAAGGATCATATTCTCTTTGTGTAACGTTACGCTGCATAAATATTCACTTGACTGACTTAACTTGTGGGAGTTGGGATACCCATCTCGGTGAGGAGTGGTAGCTCGGCCTTGTGAGGCGAGCTGGGAGCTAGTCGAAATCTCTGGACAGGAGTGTGTGGCCCCTTTGAAGCTCAGGGGGCTAAGGGGGAAGAAGATTACCCCTAGCGTTGGTTGGGAGGTACCGATGAAGTCTCGACGGTCGGCGAGCGGGAGTTGCATGGAGCGCGCGGACATCATGCAGAGTGGGCGATCAGACAACGATACGCTCTTTTGATTTTGTATGGTAGAATGTATTAAGACTTATGCTTGGATCTGCTTATTTAATGGAAAAGTAAGATGAATTTTTTAAATTGGTGACTGAAACCTTCCTTAGCCTAGCTCAATGGTTGTTGACTCCCATGGCATTCAATTTCCCGCATGTCGTGACCACACTATGGTGTTGATTTGTGACCCTATTGTTTGTTTTTCCCTTCGTCCCCAACTCATCATTCCTCGCCTGAGAAATCGGCCAGGAGCTTGATCTACAGTCGTCGCCTTAGCGTTAAAATACATATGGATCTCAACGCCCTACTTTTCTGTGCGAGGATGATGAAGCGATGGACGAACCTATCAGTCGTCTACCTGTGTTGTTGTCCTTACCTGATTGTTTGACTTACGCCTTCCAATACGACCTTTGCGTATGGATTATCTTGTTGCCTTGTTGTTTATTTTTCTGTGCCTTGACTGATAGAATCCCTGTGATCCTTTCAATGAGTTATCCTTATGGCCCTTGCATTCTCTTACTGTTGTCAGCATTTTATATTGGTATCCCAAGATGTAAAAAGTATTTGACTTCAATCCGTGTTTTGTTTCTTGTTAGATTTACTTGTTTTTATTACTTCTATGATTGTCATTATGTAAAGGATGTAAAAATCTTACCTCTGCTATTGAAAATATGTAACAGATGTATAAATATTACCTCTGCTATGGTAGATATGTAATGGATGTAAGAATACTATCACAGCCGCAAACTTGTGGCGGGTAAACTTTGAAAGGTTTAGCCTAACAACACCAACCTAGTGTGAATTTGATAATCGAGAAAACATAGGACAAAAGAGAAATAAAATCTTCATAAGCTACATGAACCTGTCTTGTACAGCGAGTGAAACCCAAATGAAGTTGAAGCCTCCACATACCTGGAATGTTGTTGAAATTACTTTCAGCTTTAGTACTGGAGGAGATCCATGTTTAGAAGATAGATCAAGGCCTGCAGAGATCAAATAGGGATAGATTCAATTGTGCTAGGTTAATGCCACAGTCAAATCAATAGCAATCGAGATTGTCAACCAGCAGTAGCAGTAGACCAGCATTTGTTGTTGAGTACTACTGTGCTAAGATTGCTTCCTCTCACGGGCAGTACGTTTCCTTCGAATGTACAGGACCTCTCACGGCCTAGGCTATCCCTGCGAGTATACATACCATTTTCCTGAAGATCAATAGCAACAATATTTGTTCCCACATACCTCTAATGTAGTCTAGTTATGCATAAATTTTGTTGTTCGAAGACATAAGCACAAGAACGTAACCTGCAAATGAATATCTTAAACATGCCAAGCAAATGTCACAAGATCAAAGTTTCCCTGAGGCTAAAAAAAAAATTAAGAAACAATATGACAATTCCATATCATGATTTGTAAATGAGAAATGTAAAGCAATCGTTCTTGAAACCCGGTTGAAATAAACTTTAGGATTCTCAAGTACCATCCTCGTGAGATTCTCAAGAATGTCTAACAAAAATCAATTCTAGACTGAAGTCCAGACAGCTATTTTTACAAGTAGCAATATTTGTTTATTCTGTTTTTGAACCGAGCGTATCCTTACCTTCTTTTGACAGCGACTCCTCCTTACTTTAAAGGAGAGCAAGACATTAAGAGACAGAGAGCTAAAAGGTAGCGATTAATTGGTGGTCTGCGTTTTTTCGGGGCTATAATAAGCGACCTCAAATTACTCTGTGATTTCTTGTTGACATCGATTTACACAAATGCTCATAGCATTTCCCATAGTGATCATTGCTAGACATACTCCTATGATAGGCCACGTGTTATAGCTTCATCAATTGATATATTCGGCATTGTACAATGAATTTATCCAGAGGGTTGTCAGCGAATTAATTGTTGTCGATTGACTGTGCAACAGCTGCACCTTGATGGTGGTGTTTGCAATTTTAGAAAGCCCCTTTTTATAACGATTTACTGTCGGGTGATTGGTTCTGACTACGCTCCATTCAATGACCTCAATGCCATTCCTATTTGGCATGTTTGCATCTACTTTCAGATTTATATTTATCAGTCACAATTAACAATATTAATTTATGGTGGATTTAATGATGATGTGCTACATCCTAGTTTATATTTAAATATTAGAAACTATAACAATTATGCATTTTTGGTAATCCTTCTATTTATCCTTAACAAGGATGTGTATAATGCTAATAATTTAATCAAACAAAAAAAGAGAAGAAGGAATTAGTTTTTCCCTTAAACTTAACACGACTTTCCTACTTTGTTCATGTGTATGAGAATTATTTTAGAACTGAGAACTGTTTATACAATAGGAGGACATGTATTTTTTTTTCCACCTTATGACAAATCTTATTTTTTTGAAGCCTTTTATGTAAAACAACCAAGGGTCCCAAAGTCTAGCTTTCACAATTTAAAGTGTAAATAGCCTTATTCATTTAAAGATGAACCAACCTTTTTCCATTTAAGTAACCTTTGCACAATGTCAAGTAGTTTCCAAATTTTGAGTATTCTTAGCTTCAAC
>JZKD02S1673786.1:171836-201709 GCA_000966675.3 Picea glauca | reverse complement strand
TATATATATATATATTATGGAAGTTGCAACATTAACCATCAAAATCAAGTGCAAGATGTTGGAAATAAAGCTAGCAGCAAGTAGATGATTTTCCAGTGATTAGAGCGAGACTTTGATAGAAATCAGAGGGTTGTTACTAAGTGTTATTAGCAAGATATGTAACAGATTTATGGTTGTAGCAAACTTTTAATACAAAATCCCTTAAGCAATAGATCAATATTGATAGCGTGCAAGTGAAATTTAGTAATAGAAAAGTGAGTAAAAGAATGAAAAATAGTGAATTGGATCCAACCCTATTGGTTGTAGCTTAAAGTTTATTACATCAGCTAGATCTCTTCACTAATCAAGACACCATTAGGGAACAATATAGCTTAAAGCATGTAAAATACAATTCCAAACTTTAACAATTCAATCTCCTTGATATCACGTTTACCAATGCATAATATTCAATCTCCAACGCAAAATATTAGTGCCTTATCTATTGGGTTATGGAGTCTCTTGCTTATGAGCTAGGGTTTATTACTCCTCTAGGGATGTAAGCCTTTTTACTCCCTAGAGTAAACAAACCTTAGAAAGGTAAATATACAAGGGTGTAAGCCCTTTTATTCCTTGTAGCAACCTTTTAAAGTAGCCTTTTCAATGAAAATAAAAGATAGATCTTCATGGAGGGTGTATGCCCTTATACTTCTTCAAGAGTTTGACAAAACAACCTTGAGATCAAGAAGAAAAACATATAATTGAAAAAGTTTCTTACCTAATCCAAGAGATAGCATGAAAAACCCTTACTTATCAAGAATATTCCACCACAATTGCTAAGAAATAAGCATCAAGAGAATTCTCTAGCCTTCATTCACCAATAGACAAGTAGAAGCATCCAAAAGCACAAGAGGCAAGATGGAGCGAATTGCATGTGTAGGGAAAAAATTTCAACCAAGAATGTATGTAATTCTCAAGTGAGTTGTTATTACAATTAAAATGAGGTGACCTTTATCTATATGAGGTCACCTGAAACCAATTTGCCCAATTTTAAATGTCAACAACAAATTAGAAGGAGGCCAACCTCCTCTATTTACTTTTATAACTTAAAAATATAAATTACAAAAATTAAATCTCTTAGAAGGGTGACATCATGCCCTAAAAGGGTGACACTAGGCCTCAAAAGTGAGATGTTGAGCCTCTATATGCAAGTAGTTGGGCCTCCAAAGTCCATGTGTCCATCTCTCATGCTCTGGAGTGTTATGTCATGCATATTCCTTCTTAAAACCACATCATCTCTCTTCTAGAACCATCAATCCCATCAAAACTCTAGCCTCCTCATGACGTCAAGGCTTGGAAGATGATGTCTTGGACCTCCAAGGGCCAACATCCAAGTGGAAGGGGCTATCATGTCATCACCTAGTGGTTTCCAAGTTCCTCCAAAGGCAACATCCATCATCTCAAGTGTGCAATGGCTCCAGGGTCCTCTACCCATCCTCTGGGGCATGGTGTCCATCCTTGAGGTTTTCAACCCCCGTGAAGCTCAAAATGGCACATTCCTCCATGGAATAGCTTACACTTGGAAAGACCCTACAAATACAAACAATTATGCCCTCCAAGGGTCCACAAGTCACATGTATCATTCCAATTAAGCCACATTTAAAAAAAGAAACACCCAAACATGTGCATTAAATCCCCCCTTTTCAAATTAAACAAATGTTCAACTTACCAAATTTAAGTATTGGAGGGTTGTCATGGTGCCATATTGGGTAGATCATTCCTCAAGTCAATGAGTGTTTTCCAAGAAGACCCTCTCTAAGTCATGTAAAAGAGTATGAGGTGGATGGGGGTATGACTTTTTGGAATGGGGTTCTTGACATATCATGGGCTCATATTTTCTCATTTATGGGTGCCTTTGTAGAGGGTGTGTTACATCCTCATTTGCAATGCAACATTTTTCCAAGCTCTTTATTTTCCATTAATTGATTATGGTCCAAAACATTGAGTGTTATTTGAAATAGAAAGTAAGGAGCACCGTAATTCCACTTGAATCTAAGAACACATCGAGTGTCATGTGCAAGGAAAGTAAAAGACACCGCAAATGCATTCCCTCAACAAGTGGGACATTTATTTAATTATGTGTTTTCCTTTTTACAGGTCCTTGAATCTCTTGTGGAGAAGCGTTTCATTGCTCTCATGAATTTAAGACAAGCATCTAAAGGATAATCCATGGATCTTATCTTTTTCCAGCTACAACACCTATTTGTCTTTATCCCCTTCTTCCCATGAAATTAGGTACAAGCCCTTCTTGGGCTCAATAAGCCCGAAAACCCAAAAGATGAGGAAACGGAGGGGAATAAGCATGGAAAGTGGTATGGATGAGAATGGTACAATGACTCTTCAAGTACACCCCCTAGTAGCAACTATTTTCCCTAGGATGACCCACTTACTAAGAAAACATGTCAACCACCAAGGTGAAATGAGGCAAAAGGAATAATTTCCAAGAAAATGTCTTCATAATCAAGAAAAGACTCTATGCAACATGCTCAAATTCTTCAATTATTAAAAGGACACTTACCACGAGACTAGATTTGTTACCTCATGAAGAAATACATGTTGTCCTCTGTGGGCCATGCTATTGTGGTGAACATTGTTGTTGTCGATCAATGGTGATGTGTGGTAAGAGGAGGGGCTTTGTCCGCTCAACTAGCTCTCGACACTCCATGTCTTCAACCTATGAGCCTCAAGAAATCATGTCCTTAGTTACCCCTATCTTGGGGGGTAACATTTGGCTCCTACTTGGGAACATGTGCTAAGCATAGAGTACATGAGAACCTCAACATCGAAGGGTGGCACACTCACCCCTTTATTCATATAATCAAATCTTCAAAAATCCAACTATCCATTAGAACATTTTTCATTTTTTAAAAACTTCTAACTAACATGTAATAAGATTCTAGCAAATATAGTAAACAATTATGCAGAAATGCAAATAAAGCAACACGTAAAGCAAAATATGAAAGCAAATGTAACTACACTAGGATGAACACAAAAAATGCAAATGCAAGAAAGAAAAATGACCTACCTAATTACATGGGGCCCAAGGCCCGTGGAGATCAAGTCCCATCATAGAAATAGGGCTTCAGGAGAGATCTATTAACTAGCAATGGCATCCTCCGCCCCTCGACAGTAGCTAATTAAAAAGAATCAGAACCTAATCTTTCTTTTATTTGGTAAGGTCCTATCCACAAACAGTGAAATTTATGGTGCATTATTGGTTTCTCCCTTCTTTTGTCCCACATTAGAACAAAGTATCCTTCTTTAAAAACCCTTTTCCTTGCTTTGTGATAAAAGTTTCCCTTAATTTTGTCATGATTTCTTTCCATTTGATCAAAATCCTTTCTTTTGGACTCATCCAATTCTATGAGTTGAGTAATCATTCCTTGTAGCACTTCCTTATCAATACAAAAATGTTGAGATAATTGCAAAGCTGGAATATAGAGATTTACAGGTAACCTTGCTTCCATCCCATAAACTAATTCAAATGGGGTTTTCCTGGTGCATGTCTTGGTTGTTGTGTGATCCACCCAAAGGGCGTATTTAATTTTTTTATCCCAACTCGTTTTGTTATCTCTGACAATCTTTTTTCAAATGTTCATGATGCTCTTATTACTAGATTTTGCCAGTCTTTTTCCTTAGGGGTAATAGTTCGAAGAATGTGACAAAATGATCTCGTACTTGAAACAAAACTCATTCAATGCCACTAGACTGAAATCCTTGGCATTATCAGTAGTAATTTTGGCAGGGATGCCAAATCTAGAAATTATTCTTTCTTCAAGGAAGTTTATCATTGCTTATTTTGGCGCTCTCTTGGTCGAGATGGCTTCCATCCATTGAGTGAAATAATCAGTAGCAGTTAAAAACCATCAGTAACCATTACTGGAATTATCCTTAAATTCACCAATAAAATCCAACCACCACTGTTGAAAAGGTGCTTCAACCACCACCAGCTTCAGAGGATGTAATGACCCTTTCCAAACAATAGCTCCAGGAGATCGGCGTAATAGCCTAAGAGATTCTCGTAGGCTATAGTCAGTGGAGCAAAAGGGAAATAATTAATTATTTAATGTCATCGGAGCGGGAAAGAAATCTTTTTAAAATGTGGCATTGAGTAATTAGATAAAAAGGTGTTTTAAGTGAATTTGAGTTAATAAAGTCACTTTACTTTATTAAAAGGGTAAAAGGGTCAGAAAAGGGTCAATGAGGAAATAAAAGGATATTGAGGGCACCCTCTCTCATTATGCATTTTTTATTTTCTAAAAATGAAATTGAGAGAGCTCTTATGGCTTTGGATCTTGGGACAAAAAACCCTAGAGGAGTTTGGGATTAGGTTCGGTGGTGAAACTATCCACCCTAGTTGATCTTGGAGGAGAGATCATACTCAGATCTGCTCATTGTGTTTCATTGTGACAGAGTTTACCATCTTGGCAATGAATTTTTTTTATTATTTCTGATTTTATCTTTTGATGGATGAGTTCTAGCTTTGTGGTTGAGTCTACTGGTGTGAGAGTTGAGTTTTCCCTATTGTTGGGTCGTATCTCTCATTGGGTTGAATTTTCTCTATTTGTTGGTCGAGTTGGCTATGAGAGGGGCTCATTAGCTTGAGTTGGGGGCGAGTTGTTTTATTGGAGGTCGAGTTTTCTCCTTGTTGGTTGAGTTGATAGTAGAGGGGCGAGTTTATTTGTTGGAGGGTCGAGTTCACTATTGTTGGGGTTGATTTTCATGGCCTTGGGCTGATATAACTGTGTTAGTTGATTTTCCCTTCTTGTTGGGCTGTATTATCTTCTGTTTGGATCAAGTTTGTAGTTGGGGAGGGTATTTTTATCTTGGCTAGAGATTGTGTACCTAGAATAGCTTTCCTTTATTGGTTGGCAGTTTCAGAAGGAGTCGATTTAGTCTCCTACAGCAACCTACAACAAATTATCTCTCAAATCTCTCATATTTGTACCAGCTTTGGACTAAGGTTAGATATATCTAATAAAATCAAGTTTTCTGGTGGAAATTCCTTATTGTTATAGTGTTCTATTTGATGTTATTATATTGGTATCTTATTGTGGTATTTCGCTTGAAATATGAAACTTGTATGTGGCATTAAAACTCAACAAACCTTTGAGAAACTATCTGAAAACTAGCCAAACAACAATCATAAAATATAGCAACAGACAGAGGGTCTATATTGGGTTTGGGAATGTGCCCACAAGTGTTTGAAAAATATTTATGAAAACCATAGAATTATAGAAGTTAGAGAAAGGGGTGAATAGGGGGGTTGAGTTTGTTTACAAACTGAGTAAAAATCCAAAAAAAAATTAAGTGGGACATTACAGTGGTATCGGAGCTGGTTTTCCTACCAGTTTGAACATTACATGGTGATTTGATACTCCCAAGGGACAAAAAACACATTACATACCAGATAAGAAGGTGTAGAGGAGAAAAAAACACATTTCACTTATAAGAAGAAGAATAAGTGGACCAACCATAGGAAGAACAAGAGGGAGACATGGGGGACAACAATAATGAGGAAAGGGACATGCAGATCCTAGAAGGTTTAGCCAGTGGGCAACAACAATTGGCACAAATCCTGAATCGGTTAATTAAAACCACTGAAGTGAACCAAAATCATGGGGGAAACAATGGCTTTGGGGGGCATTAATGGAAAAAATGGGAACCAAAACCATAGGGGTAACAATGGTGCAGCGGGTTCCAATCAGAACAATGGGAAACATGTAGAAGGTAGCAAAAATAACATTCCCACACACATTGGCACTAGAACCACCAGTGGAGTGATTCTTAGACCTCTTTGTCCTAATTTCCTGGGAGAGAAACAAATGGTAAATGAAGGGAAGCAAGGACAAGATGAAACATTTAATCATTACTAGGAGGAGTACCAGGATCTTGGTGAGGGGTTTCAGGAAGCCATGTCACTACAGGACTATTGTACCATCAAATATAGGAACAGACCAAGGGATTTCAACAAGGGCCCGCAAAACATTGATCTCATGTAGAAGGTTGGAAAGTTATCCATTCCTTCATTTGATGGTTCTAGCAAGTGCATGGCTAGAGCATGGGTATAGAAGTTGGACACATACTTCCAACTCAACCTTATGACAGAGGTAGAGGTGATTAAATTCACTACCTTGCATTTGGATGGAAAGGCTCATGAGTGGTGGTACCATGGATTGGTCACTCTATGGCATGCCATCATTACCTCCTATCTATATTTCACAAAGAATTTGATGGAGAGGTTTGACAAAAAAGATCTAGAATTAAATTTTAGAGAGCTAACACAACTCAAGCATATTGGGACACGGGATGCTTACATTACAGATTTTCAAAGTCTTGCAGTCATGGTGACAAATATTTCTGAGCAGAGGCTAGTTATGTTGTTCATTGAAGGTTTATCTAAGCCACTAGATGGTTGGGTAAAATCCTTAAAACCTGAGACTCTGCAGGATGCCATTATCAAGACATGGGACATGGAGGATGCGGTCTCAAAAACAAAAACTTTATCCAAGCCTTTCATTCCATATAAAAACAAAGATAAGAAACCTTTTCAGAAAGAGTGGACTCGAAAGGAGAAGTTGGATGAGGTGACTCGTAATGAGTTCAGAAAAAAGAATGTTTGCTTCAGTTTCAAAGAACCTTGGTAACTGAGACACAAGTGCATGGGGAAGGGAAATTTACACTACATAGAGGTGCACTTAGATAGTGACAAGGAAGAGGAGGAAGTTACACAGGAACAGGGCAACGAGTAGGGAGGCTTGAGTGTTGAGTAGTCTCATGAGGAGGCCAAGGGTGTGACTATCGCTACTCTATCAGGAACTTCTAGATACTACACTTTTAGAGTCAGAGGGGTACTATGGGGGAAACATGTCACGGGTTTGATTGATGGTGGGGCGACCCATAACTTCATTGATGAAGTATTGGTAGCTAAGAGACACATGGCTATAGAGGAGTTCAGCATGGTACTGGTTGATGGATTTACTATAACATGCATGGAGAATATTTCGAGGTTGCTTGTGACATTAGGTAACTATACCTTGACTGATGATTTTTATGTGGTTGATTTTGCATACACCAATATAGTTTTGGGTGTTCAGTGGCTTAATTCCTTGGGGGGAATCACAATGAATACGAGGTAATGGAGATGAAGTTAAATTCAAAAAATGGCAAAATGGTTGTTCTAACGGGCATGTCAAATGGTGGCCCTAAGATTGTGTCAAAAAAATATGGAGGTCATTTTCAAACATGGATATGTAGCATGTGTATTCGAGTGCTTGATTACGGCTCAGGTAAATGCAGAGGTCCAACAGCATCATCATGCAGATATCCAGGCATTGTTGAGTAAGCATGACAAGGTTTTTGGATAGATACCTTCAAGGAGACCGTCTGACAAGGGATTTGAGCACACCATTGAGTTGGAGGAGGGAGAAAAATTGGTGATTACTACTCCTTACATACATCCAAAGAAATTCAAGGATGAAATTAAGAAGGCTATTAAGGAACTGTTGGAGATTGGAAACATCAAGACTAGCTCTAGTCCATTCTATTCTTATGTAATGTTGGTGAAGAAGAAGAATGGCACAATGTGCATGTGCATCGACTATAGGGCCTTGAATAAGAACACAATCATGAACAATTACCCTATCCCTAGGATCAATGACCTTATGGATGAGTTGCATGGAGCAGTGTATTTTTCGAAGATTGATCTTTGAACGGGGTATCATCAACAGAGTCAGAGAGAAAAATATCCCCAAAATTTCTTTAAGATTTCATTAAGGGCATTATGAGTTTTTGGTCATGTCGTATAGGTTGACCAACGCACCAACTACATTTCAATCCTACATGAACCACATCTTCAAAAATAAGTTGAGGAAGTTCTTATTTTTGTTCTTTGATGATCTTTTGATATATAGCAGAACATGGGAGGAAAACTTGGAGCATTTGGGTGAGACTTTGAGCATCATGGAGGAACAGTTATTGTATTCTAAGGAGTCAAAGTGTGAGTTTGGCATGACAAAGATCCTAAATTTGGGTCATGTGGTCAGTGCCCAGGGTGTATAGGTACATAAGGAGAAGATCCAAGCCATATTGGATTGGCCACCACTTAAGAACCTTACACATTTGCGTGTATTCTTCAGAATATGCAGCTACTACCAGTGGTTTGTGAAATGGTTTTCATATTCGGCTGCACTACTCATAGATATCACGAAGAAAGGGGAATTCAGGTGGACAAAGGAGGCATAGAATACATTTGACAGGATGAAGGAAGTGATGAGCACTTGCCCAGTTTTAACACTACCTAATTTCACTCATCCCTTTTTGTTTGAGTGTGATGCATTGAGTGAGGGAATAGAAGTAGTTTTGATGAAAAAAATACATATGATATCATATGAGAGAAAGAAAATAATATATTCAGAGAGACTCTACTCCATATACGACAAGATAATACTTTCCATCATGCGTGCCTTGGTGAAATTTAGACAGTACCTGGTAGGTGTCAAATATGTGGTTAAGACTGACCACAACAGTTTGAGACACTTCCCGGGGCATAAGGACTTAAATGAGAGGCAACAGAAGTGGGTCAGAAAATTGCAGGTATATGACTTCAACATTGAGTATGTGAAAGGGAAGAAAAATGTGGTGGTTGTTGCTCTCTCTAGCAAACCAGAGATATGTTCACTTGCAGAGATTTCAGCCGACTAGAAATATCATCTCTTGGTAGAGTATTCCAAGAATATTTTTTTTGGTGAGTTGATGGATCACAGCATACAATGTGATAGGTACAAAGTGGTGGATGACATCATCTACTACAAGGATCACATATACTTAGTCCTGAAGTCTACATTGAAGGAGAAGATTATGAGGGATATGCATGACACACCCATGGCAGGGAATCCTAGTTACTTTAAAACTTACAAGAAGATCAAGGAAAGGTTCACTTGGAAGGGCCTCAAAGATGGTGTATTGATACATGTGCAGGAGTGTATGACTTGTCAACAAAATAAGTTAGAGAAAACTCATCATGTGGGGTTACTACATCCATTAACCATTCTGGAGCAAAAGTGGGAAAGCGTGTCAATGGACTTCATCACGGGTTTACCTAAATTACATAGCATAGATTGCATATATGTGGTGGTCGATCGGTTGACCAAGTTTTCACATTTCCTTTCCATATCCTCATAACACAATGCAACACAGGTAGTGGATTTGTTCTTTGGGGAGGTATTCAAACTCCATGGGTTGTCGAAGTACATTGTAAGTGACAGAGACAGTCGGTTACTTAGTGCATTTTGGGAGGAGTTGTTCAGGTTGGTTGGCACAGAGTTGACTCCTAGCACTAGTTACCACCCCCAGAAAAATGGTCAGACAGATATTGTGAACAAGTAGCTCAAGGGGTATTTATGTAATTGCGTGTCTCGACAACAGAAAGAATGGGTTAAGTGGTTTCATTTGGGGGAACACTGTTATAATACCACTCATCATATGTCCATTGGTATGACCCCATTCTGAGCATTATATGGATATGATGATCCTTCATTTGTTGATTTGGTGTTTGGGGATAGCAGGGCTCCCAAATCCAAGGATTGGATCTAGGAGAGTCAAGAAATCCTTAAGGTTCTTAAGGACAATTTATATGTGGTACAAAATCAGCAGAATATTTATGCAGATAAGCACATATTCGAGTGCATTTTTGAGGTCGGGGACTTGGTTATTTTTAGATTACAGCCATATAGATAGTCGTCACTAAAGAAAAGTGGTGCCAAAAGGCTTGATACCCACTTTTATGGCCCCTAGAAGGTGATCTAAAGAGTTGGATAGCTATCTTATGAGCTTGAGTTGTCGGAGGGAAGTAAGATCCACAATGTATTTCATGTTACGTGTCTCAAGAAGGAATTGGGACAATAGGTCACTTCTTCGGAAAAGTCACCTCCATTGGATGAGGAGGGAAGTTAGTGTTGGTTCCTGAGGAGGTATTCGAGGTCCAGAAGAGGACATTGTGAAATAGGGTGATCCGAGAGTACCTCGTCAGGTGGAGATATTTTCCAATAGAGGATGCCACATGGGAAGGTGAATAGATCTTCCAACATCCTAACTTGCAGTTGCTTGAGTAAAAGAAATCTCGGGGAGGGAGGATTGTAATGTCCCTTTCCAAATAGCAACTCCAAGAGATCGACGTAATAACCTAAGTTATTCCCATAGGCTATAGTCAGTGGAGGAAAAGGAAATTAATCAATTATTTAATGTCATCAGAGAGAGAAAGTAATCTGTTTAAAAGGTGTCATTGAGTAATTAGATAAAAAGGTGTTTTAAGTAACTTTGAGTTAATAAAGTCACTTTAATTTATTAAAAGGGTAAAAGGGTCGAAAAAGGGTCAACAAGGAAATAAAAGGAGAATTGAGGTGCCCTCTCTCATTATGCTTTTGTTATTTTCTAAAAATGAAATTGAGAGAGCTCTTGTGGCATTGGCTCTTGGGATGAAAAACCCTAGAGGAGTTTGGCATTCGGTTCGGTGGTGAAACTATCAACCCTAGATAATCGTGGAGGAGAGATCATACTCAGATGCACTCATTATGCTTCATTGTGACAGATTTTATCATCTTGGCATTGAATTTTTCTTATTATGGTTGACTTTATCTTTTGGCAGTTGAGTTCTAGCTTTGTGGTTGAGTCTGCTAGTGTGAGGGTCAAGTTTTCCCTATTTCTGGGTCATATCTCTCATTGGGTTGAATTTTCTCTATTTGTTGGCCAAGTTAGTTGTGAGAGGAGTGAGTTATCTTGAGTTGGGGCTGACTTATTTAGTTGGAGACTGAGTTTTGTCCTTGTTGGATGAGTTGATAGTAGAGGGGCAAGTTTATTTGTTGGAGGGTCAAGTTCACTACTGTTGGGGTCAATTTTCATGGTGCTAGGCTGATATAATTGTACTTGCCAAGTTTCTCTTCTTATTGGGACATATTATCTTCTGGTTGGACCAAGTTTGCAGTTGGGGAGGGAATTTTTACCTTGGCTAGGATCATGGACCTATAGTGGCTTTCCTCTATTGGTTGGTAGTTTGGGAAGGAGACGATTTAGTCTCCTACAACAACCTATAGCAAATTATCTCTCCAATCTCTCATATTTGTATCAGCTTTGGACTAAGGTTAGATATATCTAATAAAATCAAGTTTTTTTCTAGTGGAAATTGCTTATTGTTATAGTGTTCTATTTGATGTTGTTATCTTGGTATCTTGTTGTGGTATTTTGCTTGAAATATGAAACTTGTATGTGGCATTAAAACTCAACCAACCTTTGATAAACTATATAAAAACTATCCAAATAGAAATCATAAAAATATAGAAGCAGACAGAGGGTCTATATTGGGTTCTATATAAAAACTATCCAAATAGAAATCATAAAAATATAGAAGCAGACAGAGGGTCTATATTGGGTTTGGGAATGTGCCCACAAGTGTCTGACAAAGCTTTATGACAACCATAAACTTACAGAAGTTAGAGAAAGGGGTGAACATGAGGGGTTTGAGTCTGTTTACAAATTGAGTACAAATCCAAAAAAAATCTCAAAGCCATATCGACTTGAAGAACCCAAGTATGAAAATGACATATAGAAGGTAATAATGGTGGACCTTGATCCCATTATTGAAGGATGGGGACCTCCACTTAAGGACAAGGACCCTCCTCCTAACACGTTGATTTCCATTGCTAATATGATATGACAATGCTAACATGATATGATGAATGGTTGTGTGACCCCTTCACACATAAGTGGATCAAAGCCCACCCCAATGTCCTTAAAATTTAAAGGTTGAGGTGGTTTAACAAGATATTTGGGAGGTTGGTCTTGCACTCTCCTCACCCAGTTTCAAATCCTCGATGAGACTTTGGCCTATTTTGATAAGGATAGAAGTATAGGTGCCTCCTATGAGTGGGACCCACCTTGGGGGTGTGTCTATGAATGTCTCAGTCCTTAGTACAATGGTATCATAGTTGGTTTTCCCACTAGCCTAAACATTACATGGTGATTTGATGCTTCCAGGGGACGAAACACACATTACATATAGGAGAAGAAGGTATAGAGGAGAAGAAAACATATTTCACTCAGAAGAAGAAGAAGAAGTAGACCAACCAGAAGTAGAACAAGAGGGAGACATGGGGGACAACAATAATGAGGACAATGCCATGCATATGTTATAATTTTTAGCTAGAGGGCAGCAACAACTAGCACAACTACTAAATCAGTTAATTAACAACACTCAAGCAAACCAAAACCATGGGGCAACAATGCCTTAGGGGGCATTAATGGACAAAATGGGAACCAAAACCATAGGGGTAACAATGGTGTAGGGTTATCCAATGAGAACAATGGGAATCATGCAGAAGGAAGAAACAATAACATTCCCACACACGTTGGCATTAGGACCACCATTAGAGTGATTCCTAGACCTATTTTTCCTAATTTTCTTGGGGAGCAACAAATAGGAAATCAAGGGCAGCAAGGACAGGGTGAAACCTATAATGATTATTGGGAGGAGTACCAAGCTCTTGGTGAGGGTTTTCAAGTAGCCATGTCACTAAAGGACTATTGTACCATTAAATATAGGAACAAACCAAGGGATTTCAACAAGGGTCCACAAAACATTGATCTCATGCGGAAGGTTGGAAATTTATCCATTCCTTCCTTTGATGGTTCCAACAAGTGCACAGATAGAGAATGGGTACAGAAGTTGGACACATATTTCCAACTCAACCCTATGAAAAAGGTGGAGGTGATTAAATTCACTACTTTTAATTTGGATGGAGAGGCCCATGAGTGGTGGTACCATGGATTGGTCACTTTGGGATATGCCAACATTACCTCCTATCTTCACTTGTAGAAATATGTTCACTTTTAGAGATTTCAGTTGACTAAAAATTGCATATCTTGGTAGAGTATTCCAAGAATAAATTTATTGGTGAGTTGATCAATCATGGCATACAGGATGATAGGTACAAGGTGGTGGATGACACCATCTACTACAAGGACCGCATATACTTAGTCTTAGAATCTACACTAAAGGAGAAGATTATCAGGGCTATGCATGAACCACCCTTGGTAGGGCATCATGGGTACTTTAAAACTTACAGGAAGATCAAGGAGAGGTTCACTTGGAAGGGCCTCAAAGATGATGTATTGAGACATGTGCGGGAGTGTATGAATTTTCAACAGAACAAGTTAGAGCGGACTCATCTTGTGGGGTTACTATAGCCATTAACCATTCTAGAGAAAAAGTGGGAAAACATGCCCATGGAATTCATCATAGGTTTACCTAAAGTATAGGAAAGAGATTGTATATATGTGGTCGTCGAATGGTTTACCAAGATTGCACATATATTTTCCATATCCTCATAATACAAGGCATCATAGGTAAAGGATTTGTTCTTTAGGGAGGTATTCAGACTCCATGGGTTGTCAACATACATTGCCAGTGACAGAGACAGTTGGTTCCTTAATGCATTTTTCCAGGAATTGTTTAGGTTGGTTGGCATAGAGTTGACTCCTAGCACTAGTTACCACCCCACCAGAAAAATGGTCAGAAAGAGATAATGAACAAGTGGCTCGGGGGGTATTTACGTAACTATGTGTCCAGGTAGAAAAAGGCATGAATTAAGTGGTTACATTTGGGGGAACATTGTTATAATACCACTGATCATATGTCCATTGGTATGACCCATTCCGGGCATTATATGGCTATGATTCTCCTTCATTTTTTGATTTGGAATTTAGGGGTTGCTTGTTTTTTCTTAGTTCCACCACTGTTGTTTGGTTTCTAATAAAAAAATTAAAGACATTTTCTCTTTTTTAAGCAACTTTTTATTCGAAAATATTGGCATTCCATTGTTGAAATAGAACGAATAGAGAATTTGCATTGTTCATGATTGATTGATATTGCATTTCAAAGAAGATCATACATTGTAGTTCATATTGTTCCAGAAAACTCCTCTTTCCTTCCTGTAAATAGGATTCATCGAACAAAAAAATTGTATCATTCATTCCTATCTATGCATTGTTGGGTCAGAGTCTCACACAACATCGGTTTCATTTTCGTCTCCTTTGAGTAACAATAGCCTTTAATAATATTGCGCAATTTTAAAATTTAACTAGTAACATTTTTTTTTAGGGCTCTTTTACACCAACATTACCTAGGCTAGAGCTTTGGAATAGACAGTGAGATACACTCTCCAAAGCACAAAACACACAATAGCATCTTGTGGTAAGGGGTGTCAAATTCCATTTGTAGCATTTTTTCCTGGGAAGCCCTTCTCACACAAGGGTCAAACCTGAGGTCGCATTGAGATTGACAGAGTTACTCACCCTGCGTTATTGATATCGATGTAAAGATTGCACGTATTACGGGGGTCACTTGAAGGTATACCCACAATGATGAGTGGAAGCCTCTCAAGCTGATTTTGGGCTAGATACCCTGTCCTTGTGTGTGGATTAGACTGTCTATTATTCCCCCATGCATTATTGTTGTTAGTGGTAACCTTAGTAGCCTATCCTCTTAGGGTCTTACACAAGGTGACTGTGAAGGGGAAAGTCTTCACAAAACATGGAATCGACATTGGCCAAACTCACTCGGGCTCCTTGGAGGGTATACCCACGATTATGAGTGGGATATTGCACCAAGGTGTAAGTCCGTTAAGCAGGTCATCAATGTAACTTTTCCACCCCAGCCCAGCTTGTCTCGTCGTTGCGATGTTGGATTTCATCACCAACTAGTGACTTCGGAATTAGAAGGTCTTGTTTGCTTGGTTTTGCTTCCTATATTTTTACTAGCGCATGTTGTTTGTTCACCCAAGTTGACCATATAATTTCCTTCGTAAGTTTCTAACTCGATCACAATTAACCCTCCACGTCGTTCACGTAGAATGCAAGGCTTACCCCCAAAAAATCTGGAAGGTTCTCAACCCTTTCCTACCAACTCACCGGAGGGCTCTCCTCAACAACGTGAAGTCCAACACTTTGCCACTCCACAAGTGGAAAGAACTAACTCTCTAGAACGGTTCTGAATTACCAATTCTCGAGAGGACTTTCGACTTCATCCCAACTCCGAGAGACGTATTGTGTGAGTGAATTCTTCTGGAGCCTTATTTTTTCAGTCTTCTGGATCACCAACTAGACCTTTCCTAGGGCTTGAGGGTCAAGACCCTTTTTGGACTACTGGCATTTTTAGACAGGATCTCTTTGGCTCAGGAGCAGGCGTTGATATCACTATCGCACCTGAGCTGCCCGAAACATTTGATCCAGACGCAGTACCTTTTATTACTGCTTATTATTTTCCTAGTACAGAAGCTCTGCGAGCTGACCACATCTTGACTCTCCCTCTACAAATGGTCCATTACACAGATACTGTGAGTCCTCACACCGGGATTACCACGGCTAGCTAAGTCCCCACTAGCACACTACTTTCACTCAGAGTCACCCCAACACTTCCACCCGGATATCATGCGTTGAATGCTTCTATTCCCATGCCTATGAAAATCACATCTGGAACTCCTGGTGGTCCCACTCCTTCTGGGCACCATCTTCCCAGTTTCATTCTGACACTTCCTCTGCCCCCTTTCAGAGGACCTCTTCCATCCTCTATCAGAGGCGCTGATCCTAGTGGCAGCATTCCGTCGTTCACACCAAATTACCATATTCTTGTTGGTGGACAATTTCACCAAGGAGGCCCAACTCAACCCCCCCCTTGCAGGACAAATCCCAATTGGGACACAACCCCTAATTGGAGGGAAACCCCCATCAACCCCACCCTATGGACAAAACATACCTCCATCCTTGGCCCAGTATTGGAATCATCTTATACAACATAATCCTCCACCGACTGGGGAGAAACAACCTCAAACGATCTTTGTCATACCCTCTAGTACAGGCCAACCCTATCCAGGTACGTCTAATCCTATTTGGGGCTCAAATGCTCAACCCCACGCCCCCGTTCAAGGGTACAACCCTATGAGTTACTTGCCTCCATACCAACAACTGAATCTGCCCAGATCCTCGCATTATATGCAGACTGCTTATGGTCCCACTGGTTTGTCGACGGGACTCCCTCCCCAAAGTCACCAGTACCTGCATGTGAATAGATAGTTACCTTTATTAGCCACCTTGGATCTCCCAAATTTGTCGAGGATTTTAAATGATCTGATCCATCATTCTCCTCAATGGCCCGCCATACCGGCCAAACTACCATCCGACATCCCTAAATTCGATGGTAAACTGAGAGAGGACCCAAACAATCATGTAATGACTTTTCATCTTTGGTTCTCATCCAACTGCTTGATGGATGACTCTATTCGTTTACGCCTTTTTCAGTGAACCCTCATGGGTTCCGCCACGAAGTGGTATATAGAATTACCACGAGGTTTCTTCGCAGACTTCAACACCCTTGCTATGGCTTTCCTCACCCACTACCAGTTATCGATCCGCTATGAAATGGGGATCGAGATTTTGAGTTCTTTCAAACAAACCAAAGCCACTCATATATTTGATCACATTCATGAGTGGCGATGGAGACGATGTCTCATCAAACTCGAACTTCCTGATCAATTGCTGGCAGAGTGGTTCAAGAAATCATTCATGAATGACATCGTTCGTGACATCTCCATGGGTGGAGTTGTCACAGAAGAACAGGCCATTAGTCGTGCTCAATACTTTGACCTCGTTTACTCACAAATGGGTACTCTTTACGACTTACTCCCTGATGCGCCTCGTCCTTCTACTTCCGCCACTTCAACTACTCCAACTACTTCTCATGCAGTCGACGGTGTGATTGGAACTTCCCATGCCCAACCTCATTCCATCCAAACCTCTAGCAACAACCCCAAACCCATTTCTTCTAATGTTCAAAATGATCTGTCTCCTACCCCTCCCACCGGCAAGACTTTTGAGGTAAATTTTGTTCAATCTACCCCAGCCGGTAAAAACAAATCCAAAAAGGGAAAGGGTAAGAATAAGGAGGAAAAAAATAATTCGCAAGTAGAGAGAACCAAAACACCACCTGTTGACGATAGGGATAAGCGCAAACCATGATACCCTTGTCTTATCTGTGGTGATGATCACTACACTAAGGATTGTCCACGACGAGCCGAGGTTACTAAGTTCCTTCAATGGACCACGAAACCACCCACTCCGACCGTATTGTCACAACCCTTCCCTTCTCAACAACAGGCCCAATTGGTCATTTATGACCAACCTTCCCCCTCTAATACATCCTATGTCTTAATGTGTACAGGTGATTCAAAGAAGAATGACATCACACTTACCACTCGAGCCAAATATTATTCTTCCTCCAAAGAGAAGGTTGATGCGATACCTCCTTCATTGGTCCAACCATCTCCCACGACTCCACCTACAAACAGTCATCTTCATCTCGAATGACCAAGCCTCAACACAGTTCTTTTCCCTCCTCCAAAGGGCATCGTTCAGGATTCGGATTTCAATCCTCATGCCTGTGTTGCCCAGAACTACAATATTGTTGAAGATCTATCCCAAGCACCATCCACGATGTCAACCCTCGAAGTCCTTCAAAGTTGTCCTATACAACAGAAGGCACTATTGAAATCTATCGGTGGAATCGAACCCACGAATACGAATTTAATAATTTTTTATTTGGAATATCACATTCCAAGGTTACCCCCTCAACTCGCATTCCAAATACAAGTTATTGTCTCCGACAACATTTGTAGAACAGTTATCGACGAGGGTGCCTCGACGTGTGTCATGTCTATTACCTGCTGGAAATCCATCGGCTCTCCTCCTTTGACTAAATCCCACAACACGCTCAAAGACTTTAATGGCTCTGGTTTTAAGCCTTACAGTGTCCTCCCTTCATTCCCAATTACCTTAGAAGGAAAAATGGTCCAAGTTGAAGTGGAGGTCTTTGACGCTCCTCTCGATTACAACCTTCTACTTGGCCGTAGTTGGATTGATTCCATGCACATAGTTGTGTCGACTCTTTTCCTTGTCGTGTGTTTCCCACATAAAGGAAAGATAATTACCATCGACCAATTAGCATTATTTAACTCGGATGCACATATCGGAAACATATCGTTCATTTCCAAAACCCCCCTGGATACGAGAACATCGGTGTGGGTCTTCTAAAACACTCCTCGTTAATGGGTACCTTCCCCATCCCACCACTTGATGTTCCATATCTGTCTATCGCCTCGATCAACATGATCTCCACCTCTATTCATGGAACCCCAGCATCTCACGACCCATGGATGATACCCAACCACGGCGATCATCTTCGTTATGGCGACGAAATGATTTTGAGTCTGGTCAAATCCGCCTATCAGGCCATTCAATTGGCAACCCCTTCTACCCCCTCTCTTGGTGATTTCTCTCCAGATCCTTTTCGCGTCATTTTTCCCATGGACGAGATGATTATGTATGTTATGGAAGACACCCCCTAGGATGATGGACATCATCGTTCCATCCTCTTCCTGGAACAACACACCATCGAGGGTTACCAAAGAATCTCAAACCCGTCGACCGTTGTCGTAATTTATATTGTTCCCTAGGTTACACACGATGTGTTTCACAAAGGGAACTTAAGTAATATCTCACCCACTATCCCCCTCGACATATCCATAAAACCTGGAATTGTCGAAAATGTGCATATCGGAGCTTCGTGTTCCCCTGACGAAATTGTCACCTACAAGTCACTTTTCAAACAATTTTGTGGAGTCTTCACCTAGAGCTATGAAGAAATGTCGGGTATTGACCCCGACATTGTGATACATGAGATTAAGACATACCCAGACGCTAAACCCATTCGGCAACGCCTTTGTCATCCACCCACATAAAGCAGTCGCTATCAATATTGAATTCGAGAAACATCTCAAAGCTGGCTTTATTTACCCAGTGGCTCTCACTGACTAGGTTTCCAATCTTGTCCTGATCAACAAGAAACAAGGAACAATCTGCGTATGCATTGATTACAGGGATATTAACAAAGCATGTCCTAAAGACAACTTTCCTACCCCCTTCATCTACCAGATCGTCGACGATTGTGCCAGTAGTGAAATCTTCTCTCTGATGGATGGTTTCTCTAGATATAATCAAATCAATATCGTTCCCATGGACCAACACAAAACCACTTTTATTTGTCCTTGGGGCACTTTTTCCTATCAGAAACTTCCTTTCGATTTAAAAAACGTTGGTGCAACTTTTCAGCGAGCTATGTCTTACGCCTTCCATGATATCAAACACATCGTCCATCCATACTTCAATGAATTACCCCCTCATTCCATGCGCTGTGTAGATCATCCCATATACCTCTGAGCCATTTTCCTTCATTGTCAATTTTACCATATATGCTTGAATCCCCACAAATGTGTTTTCTGCATCGAATCCAGCTGAGTCCTAAGCTTTATTGTTTCACATCAAGGGATCAGGGTAGATCCTTTGAAGGTTGAGGTGATTCTCAATATCCCTCCTCCTTCTTCACTTCACCAGTTACAGAGTTTGCAAGGGAAGGCAAACTTTCTTCGTTGTTTCATCCCGAACTATGTCGAGCTAACTCTTGGATTTACGTGACTGCTCAAGAAAGGGTCTGAGTTCGTATGGGATACCACTGCCAATAAAGATTTTGAAGCTTTGAAACTGTCTCTGACACGTACCCCACTTCTCTTCCCACCTGATTATAGTCACGATTATTTCCTTTACCTCGTAGCCTCGGACTAAACCATCGCTATGGTTCTCTCCCAGGAGGATGATTCTCATGACGAACACGTCATCTATTACTTGAGTCGAAGTCTTACGCCTACCGAAACCAAGTATTTACATGTTGAAAAATTGGCCTTGGCAATCGTCCAAGTAGTTCAACGTTTCCGGCACTATATCCTCTCTCACAAGACTACAGTAATTTCTAACTGCAACCCTATGCAGCACATTCTTACATGTCAACTGCTAGGGGGGAAATACTCCAAATGAATCGTGATACTCCAGGATTTTGACTTAGAATTTGAACGTGCTAAGTCCAAGAAATCCTTAGTGTTTTCCGAGTTGATATGTGACTTTCCCTACTCTGAGACGAAAAATGTAGCAGTCGATTCATTACCTGATGAATCCCTTTTCCTGATTAGTTCTGATGATATTTGGTACGGAGATATCATCATATATATTCAAACCCAGACTTTTCGGCCCAATTTGTCTAGTACTGACCGTCGTCGAATATTCTACCAAGCCCATCAGTATATTATCCTCGATGATACTCTTTTTCGTCGTGGGATTGACTCCATTTTTCAACGCTACCTCACGTTTGATGAAGCTGAAAAAGCCCTAAATGACTGCCATTCTGGAACCTGTGGTGGTCATATGTCTGGGTATGCTACTGCCCGGAAGATCTTGCGAGCAGGGTATTTTTGGCCTTCTTTATTTAACGATTGTATAATTGTCTTCCAAAAATGCCACGCTTGCTAGACCTACAACAATAAAATATGGTCACACCCTGGTCCTCTTCATCCTGTGGTCTCTGTTGGTCCTTTTGTGAAATGGGGTATCGATTTCATGATATGTCACCCTCACTCGGTCGGGGGGCATGGATACATTATTATATCCGTAGATTATTTTACGAAATGGGTTGAGGCGATGTCGACATTTGACAACACCAGAAAGACCATGGCATTGTTCATATTCAATCACATCATAGCTCGTTTTGGTGTTCCTCAGGCTATCGTTACTGATCACGGTAGCCACTTTAGAAACTTCATGATTTCCGAACTCACTGAAAAGTTGGGTCTTCACCATGAAAACTCAACACCCTATTACCCACAAGCCAATGGCCAAGTCGAAGAAATTAACAAAGTCCTCATTACCATGCTTCGACGAATGATAGGGATTCACAAAATGAGTTGGCACACGATGTTGTTTTCAGCATTGTGTGCTTACCGGACATCAATTAAGTCTGCTACCAGGTTTACACCATTCCAATTAGTCTATGTTCTAGAAGCCATCTTGTCGATTGAATGTGAGATACCCTCCCTAAAACTAGTTGTCGAACTCCTCCCAAACACTTCTACTGAAGAAGAACGTCTGTTGTATCTCATGCGATTAGAAGAAACTCATCGTGACACCACCCTAGTCATAGAAGCCCAGAAGAAACACGTCAAAGCCCAATACGACAAACATGTCAAGCCTCGCATTTTCTCCGAAGGTGATCTGGTTCTCCTTTACGAACAAGATCGGGATATGCTAGGAGTAGGAAAATTTGAAGCTATGTGGAGAGGTCCTTATATCGTTAAACGAGTTTTAGAGAAAGGAGTTTACGAGTTAGTGGACTACGATGGTATCCCTTTGAGTGAACCCAGAAATGGGTTGTACTTAAAGAAGTACTATGCCTAAGATCACATGTGCATGAGTACTTGTATTTTATTGTATCATACTTCTTGTGCGTTACTATAGTATGCTTTTTCGTTATCTGGTCTCTTCCCTCGACCGCTTATGTTATGTTGTGTTTGATTTCTAGATGTCGGAGTCTTCGCTACCCCCACATTGGCTTCGATGATGGCGCTAGCCGTAGTATTCACAACCTTACTTATGTTGCTTGGGCAATTTTCACCCCTACAAACAAACTTATCACTCTACGAGGTGTGTGTCTCGGTCGTGCGACAAACAATATTGTAGAGTATAGCATCATCATCGAATTGTTGATTGATGCTATTTCTCTTGGTATCTACCACTTGGTTGTACGACTCGATTCACAGCTAGTAGTACTACAGCAAAGTAATGTCTATGATATTCGAAGTCCTACTTTATTACAGGTATATTTATGAATTCGCCTCTTGGAACGTTATTTTGATTATATTGAGTATCAGCACATTCCTAGATGTCTAAATACATTGAATGATGCATTAGCTAACTATGTATTAGACAGAGATTTGGGCCATTTATAAACCAATCACATCACATGTATCACACAACACAAGATAAGCCAGTAGAAGTTGTATATATGTATATAACGATCAAAAGTTTTTACAAAAATTTTATGTCCAAGGACCAAAATCTCAAAATGTGAAGCTCATAGCTTCTACAAAATAGTTTCATGGGTGACACTCACGATAACACACAACTACCCGGGCCACCCTACGAAGCAATCGACTAATAGACTCTGACACGCCTACAGTATGGCACTGATAACATCTAGGGATCTCCGAAATAGACATATCTGGGATGTCAGCGGCCAACCCCTCCAAGTTCTGCTCCACTGCCTCATAGTCTTCGGCATCCCATCACACCACTGGAGTTGCCTCTCCTCGTTTTTTAATAGGATAATTTCCCAGAGGTCGATATGGCCCCACATCTATGTCATCAAAAAGAGATTGTTTTGATTAGTTATTGGATAAACATAAAAACATTTTATATGATAAAAATTATAAAAACATTTAAAAAGAACAAACTGTGTACTTCTTACCTAGGTCACCCCACTGAGCATCCTCAGGCAGGGCCAAATCTGGATCCCCTTGGAAATCCAAACCAGCATATGCGTAGTCATCAATCATCAGCATCTGTGGCCGCAAACAGTCGAAAAATGAATCATTGTACTTGATGATGGGCCCAGCTACGTGTTCTGCCATGAGGTTGCACCACCTCAACATCCTCGGATCCTGTGAGGCCGGTAAACCCCAATCAACCTGCAATCTCAGCAATGGGACCCTCTCGAGGAAGAAGGACACCAAAAGTGATCTGTACCCAAACTGCTTCAAGTTGCCCCTCCTGCACTTCGTCAATTGCCTCTTTATACTGCAGAGAACTACATCCGACCAGTTGAAGACTCGTGGCTCTCTGCACTCTATGGTGTATTGGAAGTAGCTCTAGAGAGCCATGTGTGGAGATGCGCTCCCAGCCATGCATGCTATAGTGAACAAGATGGTTCATAGGGTCAAGTTTTGGACCCCCCAAATAGCAACCTTGCCCTTGCTTCTTTCTGCCTCAGGAACACAGTACTGGCGACAATACTCACTCATAGGGAGTCTGCCACCTCGGCTCTCGGTCAAGCTAGCATGGTACCCACACTGTGATAGTCCTCTTAGAAAATAGATATCCTCGATATCTAGGGTCAACATGTGGACTCCCACGTGAAACAATTGTTGGTCCACATCCCACATATGAACCAGGTATTCCAACAATCTGAGTTGGGCCCTCATACCCAGAATCCTGAAGAATTTAAAGAGCCCACGGTCCCAGAGGGCAGCGACTGTACCCGGGTCATTCCCGGCAATAGCATCATCTTCCTCATGTTCTCTTTCTCGCCACTCCTGCATTGTGATGATCAAACACCTTCACAAGAACCATAAGAGAAGGGTCATCAACTTATTTCAAACCTTGGCATAATTTTTATTGAGCAAAAATCAAATTTAATTTCATTTTTCGTCCCCCACAGGTGCCCCTTTAGCACAGTGCAAGATTCTTGCAGGTGCCCTTAAGGCTGCCTGCGAGAATCCTAGATTCTCGCAGGTCCCACATGGCCATCCTGCGAGAACGCTTGGGCGCAAGTTATGGCCCTAAAATGAACCTAAAACCTTGAAAATTGACAATAAAAACTAAAACTAAACCATGGAAAAGGTAGAAGATCAAGAGCTTACCTCGTTGGTGGAGACGGTTTTCCAAATGGTCGCTTGTGCCTCCCATGATCGAGCAACAAAATTTGTGGGAAAATGAGGTGTATTGGGCAAAGTTCTTGGCAAAATCACAATAAAAATGGTAAAAGCCCTTTTTACCCATATTTATTCACTTTTTACCATTTTTGTTGATTTTTATATTGTTTTGTCTATAAAACCTAATGCCTAATAGTCCTATGAGTGTGACATTTTGCAGATATAGCAACTTTGAAGTCCACACGAAGGAGTACAGATCTTTTTTCTTTTTTGTCGCATGTACGACTGCTTTTTAGGGTTTTTAGAAAAACCTCGAGCTCAATATTCATTCGTTCTCGCACTCGAAAATACATGAGAATGTAACCGAGTATACTTTTCTCGTCTTTTTGCACTCGTCATGGTCACACGAAAACGACGAACGCAAAGGAATATCCTTTAAGCTCTTTTCACACTCCATAAAAACGAAAAGATGGTCGAGCGACCTTGTTTTGTTCACGCTTGTTAGGACCACACAATGTACCTTTTTGCCTATACTTTTTTCCACTATTACACTCTTGATCACCCACATTTAAACTCATACTATCACTTTATCTGATCATTCCAAAGGTATACGAACGCCCCTTCTCATTACTATACGTTTAATCTATTTTGCATAATATTTTACATCATTCTTGTACTTAACCATTGATTAGAAATGTATAAGTGTTGAAACAGTTCAAACTGCAGATTAGCATTTTGAGGCCTGATGCTGAAACACAGAGCTGTTATACAGTCCAGGGTCGCAGATGCTGAAACACAGAGCTGTTACACAGTCCAGGGTCGCATATGCTGAAACACAGAGTTGTTACATAGTCCACAGTTGTAGATGCTGAAACACAGAGTTGTTACACAGTCCAGAGTCGCAGATGCTGAAACACAGAGATGTTACACAGTGCAGAGTCGCAGATGTTGAAACACAGAGCTGTTACACAGTCCAGAGTCGCAGATGCTGAAACACAAGAGCTGTTACATAGTCCAGAGTCGCAAATGCTGAAACACTGAGGAAATCATTACACAGCCCAGGACCGACGACACCGAAACACAAAGGAAGTCGTTACACAGTCAGCGGTCAACAACAACCTTACAAAGCGCAAATCCCGTGGTTGAAACAGCCCGCGATTTGCGATGCTGAAATAGCATCAGCAGCAACGAGAAGAAACCGTTACTCCAGCCATAACAACAACATCTCATTCAGTACTTGCAATAGCATTTTGTTGCACAATACTAGGACATCCTATTCTGGTTTAGAAAGTCGATCTGACTAAGAATAGGACTCAGATACACATTGTAATATTTGATCAATTGTATCGAAGGGATTCCCTCTTTAAATAAGAGGAAATCACCATTCGAAGGATCCAAGTTTTATGTATTAAGAAATCTTCAAGAGAGAGGGACGTATTTCATTTCCGGATTGTAATATGATATTTTGATAGATGAATAAAAGACTGCTTTGAGTATCCTTCTCTAGCTTTCTCGTTTCAGGGGAATCTTGTGAGAAGGGAGGGTCCACCTTCTTCACAAGATTCACCCGTTAGTTTTAGAGTGTGTTAGTATAATCTCTGTTTATGCTTTGATTAACTTTTGTCTGCTGAAACACTACTTTTAATGAATTATGCTTTGCTGAAACACTACTGAACTCTATCTTGTTAATAACTTTAGTTTATTTTCATGAAGTTTATAATCCTTTTTAGCAGCAATCTTGTGTGATGATTTTCTGCAAGTGTGTTAGCCAGAGACTGGGTTAAGGGTTCCTGCTCAGAAAGGAAGGGATCAGAAGATCATGTTCTCTGTAGATTTCAATTATTTCTGCAAGTGTGTTAGCCAGAAACTGGGTTAAGGGTTCCTTCTCAGAAAGGAAGGGATCAGAAGATCCTGTTCTCTGTAGATTTCAATTATTTCTACAAGTGTGTTATCCAGAGACTGGGTTAAGGGTTCCTGCTCAGAAAGGAAGGAATCAGAAGATCATGTTCTCTGTAGATTTCAATTATTTCTGCAAGTGTGTTAGCCAGAGACTTGGTTAAGGGTTCCTGCTCAGAAAGGAAGAGATCAGAATATCTTTTTCTCTGTAGATTTCAATTATTTATGCAAGTGTGTTAGCCAGAGACTGGGTTAAGGGTTCCTGCTTAGAAAGGAAGGGATCATAAGATCATGTTCTCTATATATTTCAATTATTTTTCACAAGTGTGCTAATCAGAAATAGGGCTTAGCGTTCCTGCTTAGTAAGGAAGGAATTAGATGGCTCTGTTCTCTGCTAGATAGTGTTAGCTTTCTCCGCATTGGTGTTTCCATGAAAGTGTGTTAATCAGAAATAAGGTGTTGAAGTTCTGTTTGAGAGTAAGGGTCTTGTTCTCTGGTTACAGAACAGTTATTCTTTCCTGTTGCAATTGTTATTTTAATGTAATCCAGGATTCTTTAGATTAATCTTTAAGATCTGCAATAGGTAGGTTGCTTTCCTGTGATTTAAGTCAGAACTTCAGTTCATTCAAGGCAAGTGTGATTAGTATAGTTTCCTTTACTACAACTCTAAGTTGCTTTTGGAATTGAGCATATATAGTGTGTGGTTATCTTTGAAATAACAAACTTCCCTGGGTTGACAATTTATGTATCACTTGATTGTTTGAATTAATTAAGCAATTATAGTGACCAACAACGCTCGTAAAAGTATCTAAACAAAAGGTTTGATGGGTGATAGTTTATCACTTTTTCGGTCCTATCGAACTATTTTATGAAAAAGGAACTGAGACAGTTCTCTTTAAGTGTTTTTCAAACTCTCAAAACATGAAAAACCCCTGAGTTTTCTATCTTTGGACTCGTTAATCAAACATTGAAAGACCCGTAATGGGACCGAGCCACTCCTTCCTAGGGTTCATTAAATATACTCCAAGGGACTCGCCCGGAGGATGAGCTTAAATTGACAAGCATATGTTATCCTCCTCAAGCTTGTGTAAAAATAAAGAGGTACTCGCCAGAAATGGTGGGGGAAATTTTGGGAAAGGGATGTGTTTTTGTATTCATGGCAGTAAGCGTCGCTCTTGAACATGACACCCCCTATTCATCATTTGAGCTGGTTTGGGAAATCCATTTGTCTCTCATTTGACTTGCTACAAGGTCATATCCTGGGTTATCTCTGAGTCAGTGTTGCCAAGTCCTTGGTCGTGTCATTCGTATGTTCAAGAGGAGTTCATCCAAGCCCTCTATTGAGTCGGCCATCTGCAGTTGTCCATTCTTACTATGTTGGCCTTCCCTGTGTTTGTTTCAACCTATATTCATACTCTGTTTCATCCTCAAAATATGTTACTTATTTTGTTTCATTGATGAGGAATACATCAAGGCCCTCCTGTGACGAGTCTTGTTCCATCAACTCCAACTCATTATCCGGAAACAAGACTTAGAAATTATCTAGTACCTTGGAACTTCCATGCCTCAATGGCAGGTTTCCTCACTTTCGACAGTGGGTTTTCATTATTGACCCCTGATCAGGAGGTTCCATCGAGTGTTCGAACTCAGCTCATTTATTCACATTCGTTGGATTGTACTAGTGTACCTTGGGAGTCATTGACATTAATGGTGATTTCCCTCGCACTTGTTAATGGTTTCATCAATGACCGGTAATCAAGTGATTTCTACCATGTTCGACTTTAGCACATGTAATCGCATGGCTAGATTCGTACTTTTCAGAGACGGGATTGAAGACCCTGGGTCTCATCTTATTGATCCAGGCTGTGATGGAGTATGTATAATTTGTGACAGCGCATAGATCCACTTTGTATGTCATGTGGCTATGTCATCCGAATTCAAGTATTTTCGCATAGATCCACAGTGTATTCCTGGTGGCTATGTAGAATTTCGATGGCATGGATCCACGGTGTATAATTGGTGGCCATGACCTACATTTATGATTTTATTCATTTATGATCTGAGTATGGGAATGACTACCTCAGAATTGGTATTATATTCTGCAGATGCTTGGTTGTTTGCAGGTTTCTGATTAGGTGCACTCCTGGTTTCTGACACACACACACAGTTTACAAAGTATTTCATCTATCACAGATTATGGTCTCATACTTTGGGGGGCATTAATTTACACATAATTTTGGTCACTTGGGTGATGTCTCAACAGTGATGTATCCAGGCTCCCAACAAGGACTTTTTTCTTGAGAAAAGTGGCTCCTGTCTTCTTCCAAAAACATGTTTTTAAGATGAGTTCGCAGGCTGCCTATGGTCTAGGGTACGAAAATCCTTCATTCTCGCAGGCCACCCACATTTAGGGTGCGAACTTCTTGCAGTCTACTCCATATATAGGGTGTGAACCTATTTTTAAGCTTGGAAAGGAGAAGAGGTCTCGAGGGTTCTAGAAGGAAATCTTCTAGAAAATGAGTTGACATTCGCATGGTTGTCATTTTACTGACTTCTTAGATTTGATGGGATCATCCTCATCCATGTAACCATCTCTCCTTCTCCTATATATTGAAAGGTTTCTCATGGAAAATTTTAAGCAAGATTGAATGAAGAATTGGTGAAAGAATTGTGTGAAGAACCCTACTTGGACAGAAGCTTGAAGGCTATATTTGGTCTATCAAGAGGTATTGGATCTTCTTCATACAAGTACTGAGCAGGTGTGTGTGTTGGAACCAACGGTCACTGAAAGGAATCTTGCGACATCAAGGCGATCAGGTTGTATCTTCTACTTTCAATTAATATGATACATCGACATGTCCCTTTCCCATAAAGTCACTCTTACTTTATTATGTAATTCCTTGATCATATGCATAGGTTGACATTGAATATACTCTGCTATCTTCACTTTGGTTGGTTTTTGTTGTCTTGGACTTGACTTCATGAGAGTACCGGAGCAAAGTGGGAACAACATAGACCTAAGGAAGCGATATAAAGGTATGCCACTTATTCTGTGTTATTAGCAGATTCAATGGTTACAACTTAGGGAAAGAGTCGTGTCTTGTCCTATTTTGTTCTAGATCCAAGTGGATCTAGGGAGATCTGTTAGTGTTTGCACCTACCAATTTGTCTGATAACAGGGGACTTGGTATTTTTGATATTACATCCATATAGACAATCCTCATTGAAGAAAAGTGGTGTCGAAAAGCTTAAGCTCTACTTTTATGGCCCCTACAAGGTGATCCGAAGAGTTGGAAAGGTAGCTTATGAGATTGAGTTTCTGGAGGGTGAATTTTAAGGTTTTTATTTGTAACTTTATAGATGACGATTGAAAAATTTTGTAATTTTAACTCTGGAAAAAAAAAGTGCTACCAATAACACAAATTTTTTAAATGGGCGTAAAAATATCCCCTAAATGTGACCTCTAAAAAATGAGAAATATGGAGAGTTCTCGTTAAGTTGGTAATTGTATTACAATTCTTTTGACTGTTTTCCAGTGGCTTTCTCTAGGATCCTGCATAAACTAAGAAACCACATTAATACAAAAGGAAATGTTAAGTTGACTATGAGTAAGATAAATGAGACTATCAACCAATTGTCTATAGAGTGTAGCATTGACTTTGGAAGTTTGACAAGTTTTGCTTAGCTTAACTCCAAATTGAAAAGGAGTAGCACAAGGCTTACATTCTGCCATCTTAAAACATGTCAAAAGATCCATTACATATTTATATTGAGAAATGAAAAAACCATCAGACAGTGGTAATACTTGAAGACCCAAAAAATAATGCAAAATACCAAGATCTTTCATGCCAAATGAGTCAGCAAGTTGTTTCTTCAATATAAGAATGAGATCAGAGTTATTTCCAATTATGACAAGGTCATCAACATATACAACAATAATCAAAGTGTTTCCATGAGTATGGAGTACATATAAGTTGTGATCAGATTCACAACATTTGAAACCAAGTCGAAAAAAAAAACTATCGATCTTAGCAACCAAGCTCTTGGAGCTTGCTTCAAACCGTAAAGATACTTCTGAAATCAAAAACTAGGTTAAAATCTGTGACAAAACCAGGAGGTTGTTCCATAAAAATTACTTCAGATAGATCACCATGAAGAAAGGCACTCTTCACATCCATTTGATGGATCTGTTAGATTACTGAGAGGGGGGGTGAATCAGTAATAACATAATTATAATCCTTTTTCTTCAAATGTTATATCAATGTAGAATTATTATCCAATAATGAGCATTAATAAATAAACAATCAC
>JZKD02S1673786.1:132705-170273 GCA_000966675.3 Picea glauca | reverse complement strand
GAGAAAATGATTTTGCAAGCAAGTGAGATTTATGACGCTCAAAAACACCTTTAGAGGTAAATTTATCCTTATAGACCCTTCGACACTTCACAACAGTATTCCCTTGAGGTCAGGGAACTAAATACCAAGTGTGATTCTTCATCAAAGAATCCATTTGTGTATGCATAGTATACTCCCATTCAGGTTTTCCTTGTGCATATAAGTAGGTAACAGGATCAAAGGTTTCAAACAAATGAGTTATCAAAGAAATGTTGGCATGATGCTTCTAACTATGATTTTGTCATCTTGAAGAAATATCACTAACATTAAGACTAGCAGCTTCAATGGTCTTAGCAGCCCATATGGGTAGAGAAGAAAGGGGTGAATTGTTGTTCACTGCAAAAGGTCCATCAAAATTCAAAATAATTTCATTTAACAGAGATGGCAGACCATTCAAAATAGAATTCAATTGACCAGTCGAGTTGGAGGTCTACAGCCCTGTTGAAATAGGAACAAATTTTGATTGTCCATTCGAAGGACTAAAAAATGGAACAAGAGAACCAGAGTCAAAAACAACATCAAAGTATTCATCTTGTAACAATCCAAAGGAGGCATTCAACAACTTGATGCCAGAAGAATTTTCATCAAACCATACATTTCTTTTGATAATGATCTATCGACATTTGGCAGGGTCAAACAGTCGATACGATTTAAACTCCTCATAGTAACCCATCATGATGCAAGCATGACTCTTTACATCCAATTTATGTTTACAATCATCTAAAATATGAGCCCGGGAAACACATCCAAACACACGAAGGTGGTCTACCAAGTGCTTCCTTCCACACAATCATTCATCTTGATTCATCTAAGGAACAACTCGAGTTGAGATGTGATTGAGAAAATATTTTGCACAGTATACAACTTCGTCCCAGAAGCGAGGCAAATCTTTGGCCTGCAAAACACATCTAGCCATTTGGACTAACATTTGATTTTTTCATTCTACAACACCATTCTACTGAGGTTTTTGAGGGGTCGATCACTGCCTGTCAATACTAGATAAAAACAAGTATTCTTCAAAAGGCCGATTCACATACTCACCACCATTTTCTGATCTCAAGCACTTGATGGGTCAACCACATTTTTTTTCAGCAAAGGCTCTAAATTATATGAACTTTTCAAAGACAAGATTCTTAGTTTTTAGAAAATAAACCCAAGTGAAATGAGAGAGAGATCATCAATGAAAGTCAAGATATATCTTTCACCTACTAAGGAAGGCATATTTATGCAGAAGATATCATTGTGAACTAGCTCCAGGAATTTTTGTTCTTGCCACACTTTTCTAGAGTCAAAGGGTGCCTAATGATGCTTGCCAAGAACACATCTTTTACAGACTCCATCAGGGGGAAAAACCTTAGGTAAATGAGAAACAATATCCTGAGTTGCCATCGACTACAGACTTCAAAAGTTTAGGTGTTTGAGTCTTTCATTCCAGGTTCTACTTCAGTCGTCAATGTGAGAAACAAGAGAATTCATTTCAAATTTGAGTCGAGTTGTGTCAAAAAACTTATACAAATTGTCCTTCGGGTCATGAAACCCTCCAATGAAAATTGACCAACCTTTCTTCAAAACTCGAACAAAGAACCGACCTGGAAAAAAATCCACAATATTACATTTATGTGTTAACTAAGAAACTGACAAAAAGTTAGTATGAGGTTCGGTACATGATAAACATCGACAATTCTCCCATGTCAACAAGGAACATCACCCTGACCAACAATGTCGAGAGAAAATCCATCAACAACATAGATCTTCCTCTCCACATCTTTATCTAAGGACGTGAATAAGGAATCATCCTTAGCCATATGTTGAGTGCACCCAGAGTTGACTACCCATTCATTCTATGTAGAATGAGACAATAAGGCATGAGAACTTTTGACTTGGAAGGTGAAATTATCAGTGGGTCCACAAACATCTTGCATGTCTCCTTCAAGGAACTTGACCTTCTTCTATAGGTAATCTCTCTTCTTATAGTATACCTTCTCCATGTGTCCAGTATTTCCACAGTACTGGCATGTCTTCTTCTTTCAACTCTTACAGGATGCATATGTCTTCCCTTTATGTTTCTGGTCGACACATCCAGGCCTTTATATAGGGGTATCAAATCACCCTCTTTCCTTGTGATTCAACTTTCCCTTTCCCTTGAACAAGTGGGCTTAATGTATACCACCAAGATTTCCTTCATGAAAAAAATGATGTTGATCAATGATCAACAAGCCACATAAAGCTTCAAAAGTGTAATGCTTACCATATTCCTTGTGTTCCTTCCAGTTGGTGTGGAAAGTAGAAATGAACACGTCGAATGGTGTTCTCAAATTCATCTGGACAAGCTTGATGAGTTGTTCATATTTCTTCTTATAATTATTTCCACGTTCTCCAAATTTCAACTGAAGCTCCTTCACACAGGCCAAATAGTCCTCTATTATATCTAAAGAATGAGGATCGAGAGAGATCAACTCTTTCTCTAATTGCATGATGTGACTTTCTTCAACTCTGTTGAATAGAGACTTTAGCTTCTTATAGACTTGATGAGGGCAGTCGATTCCACTAATGTGAAATCAAATCTCCCACGAGATATAGGTCATGATGACCCCCACAGCCTCATCCTTCTTCCCATCAACACATCAACAATGAAATTTTCCTGATCATCTATTGGATCTGGAATCAAAATATTTGTATATTTCCACAATCATTTACTCTTCAGTAGGGTTTCCATGTCTAGAACACATACAACATAAATTGATCCACTCAAAACTATAGGATTGATATTTAAAGCCATCTTCGATATCTAAACAGATTTGATCTATTTCTAGAAGTTTGATTCAACAAATAACCATCCTAGATTGAATCACACTGCATATCCAACTCAGCATGATCTGCAGACCATGTGAGGTCACAACCAGATGCTTTGATACCATGTTGGGGATTGGGTATAACCTGATACGAAACAAATAATCAAAACTGTAGATAATAAAAGAGGAATAAATTTCAAAGATAACAATTGGTGTCTAAAGACATCATTATGGCACTTAAGCATAGGGAATTTTGATCAAAACATCACAATGCATACTGAATATGCACACCATGTTAGGCATTGGCACACAACACATATGTATCATACACTGATAATGACCCATTTGTTATGTTTAGATTCAATATCTAACCAACTTCCTTGGAATCGAGAATGTCTTGTCCACATATAATCGTCGGTGATTAGAGTAGACTCTATCAAATCCATACTATCTATTCAGCTCAACAAGGATACTCAACCCGATCGTTCATGCATCCAACTAGTATTCAATTGTTTGGTTGGTCAACTCACCAACCGACTATATTTGATAACTGGTCAATTATCCGACCAACAGGCATGTCGACTACTCAAATGACTAATGTATATATCTAGTCGCTCGTTTGACCGACTATTTCTAGATGTAGGTCAACCGCACGACTAACTGAGTCTAGGAGAAGTGTGATGAACCATTAGAACCTGAGGTTCCAACAGGTGGTAGTTTCTAGGTAGGTCATGTTTGATCCTAAAGGAAACAAAAAGGTAAAAATTTCTTACGGAATTGGAATGGCCACAAACAATGAAGCTCAAGCCTTTGTGGTGTTTCAAGGATTACATATCCTACCCTCCCCAACTCTAGCCAAAATCATTCACAAAATTAAAACTCTTACAAATAAATTCAAATCTACCACTTTCTTCCATGTTCTTAGATCTAACAATTCATAAGTATACCAAATGGTGAATTAAAGGGATAAATTTTTGGCAATCGTGTTGAAGTTGAAGGGTAAGGAGGGGACCTCCATTAGCATTAATCGTGTTTTGTAATTATCTCCATTTTGTTGACTTGTTTAATGGGGGAAACCATCCCCTATTTATGTATGTGGCAGATCTCACCAACAACCCTTGCTTCATATGCCTCCGCATGTGATATATCACCTCCCTCTCATCTTCCACGGAGCATTCACTACCACATCATGAGGGTATCCCTCCTAGCATTGTTTGGCTCTCTACTCAAAGAAAAGAAAGTCTATCCCAAATATTAGAGAAGTAAATAAATTTATTCTTGTCGCTTACACTGAACCTATGGTCTTTCATCATCTTGGCCATTGGTTAATTCTCCATTTAATTTTTTATTGTTTGGGTGACTAATTGTTGTCACTCTATAGGAAGGGTGGTAGAATATACATTTGCATTGGGAATATATTGGTGCCAGAAAATATTTAAGAATGTCTAGGTTCTTACCTATTTTCATTTCCTAGGATTCTCTCCTTCGGGGGATGAGTTCATAGTTTTAAATTCATGTGGGAGATGTTGTTGGTTGGAATTGGTGGAGTCCTTATCTAGTATTTTACCTATCACTTATGGTCCAGTATCACACATTTATGTTTCCATTGTTATGTCCAAGAATAACTTTTGGTCCCAAGATTGCACATTCGTGTGCCCATTGTTGCAAGGATCCTTGACACTCTAAGTGCATAATGGAGGTGTATTGTTCCTATAATGTCTCCTCCCATCACTCCCATCAATGGGAAGGATAGCCATTGAATAGGGCCTTTATAATCTTGGCCCTTAGAAACCATTCACCTTAGTTTCAATAGAGAGGGGATCCCACAAAGATCCAAAATAATAAAAAATGCATGCACATGTGTGGTAATTAAAATGAAACAAAATTAAATGAGTATGGTTTAAAAGAAATTCATGGAAATCAAATTCCCATGACTAGATTTAACATAAACATGCATATAGCATGCACATTCATATATTTCTATTATAAAAATAATATTAATTTGCATATTCAAAACCAATGATAGAAAACTTTTCTTTTAACAAAAGATAGTCCAAGAAACCATATGCATCCAATGTAAATACCACTCGCAAGTTAGGCTATGATTCCACCAAGACGAAAGAACCAAGCTATAGGATTCTAGATCACTCAAACCAACTTAAAGGATTCCATGCTTATCCAAGCTACTCATTACAGAGCACTCCAAGAATCTCATCTAGCCATCAAACAACCATGGCACTCTCGTCCATTTCATTACACAACATATGGAATATCTTCTCTTTTACTATTCAATCATCCGATAAAGGTTTTATTCCCTTCTAGTGCTCTTTAGTGTAGGCAAAAAGAGTCCAATGTGCTAAATTCCTTCTAGGAATATCCTACAAATAATGCTTGGCTTTCAAACTTCCAGTGAGAATCAAATACATAGTAGGTGACGGATTCCTAACTTGTTCATCCTCTATTCTCTACTACACTCATCTATCTCTCTTCAGGGTTTGTAATATCCTCTTCCCAATGATTATTTGGTTAATTTCCAAATTGGTTTATGGTTAGCATTGGAGAACACCACATGAGAAACATAGAGCACAAACATAATAATAGTAGTATCAATAGACTGAATGGAAATGAGAGAGTTGATGTAAATGATGGTTAATGTTTCTTATGACATGAAAAATTAAGTACTCCTACTCTTCCATGTGATGATTGTACTCAACACATTCTTCAACAACTATGTGAGAAGGCTTCCCCACCAACCTCTTACATGCATTCAATGATTAGTTTTATAAGTCAATGGAGGTGGTTGGATTCATTTAAGGCACGAGGTGAAAAAGAGATGAGAACTAAGGCTGAAACTTTGTATTAGAGGATTTATTTTCCTATAGACCCATTTTCTTCTTTCCCTCTAGTGGAATCATAGCCCATCTCATGCTCTTTATGATGATCTTGGACAAGTATATATTATTTCCAGCATTATATTTTTATAGATTGATTTCATTGTTGCAAGCCTAGCATATGGTCCATATAATTATATTTACATCATACATGTCTTGTCATTCACTAGTAGTACCTTCACCTTGACATTTTCACTAGAAATTCATACTAACATGTTTATATCATTTACATATAGGGTCATTCATTTAATCTCACATGGCTTGACTCCCATCATTATAACCACATGTTTATTAATTATATGTAATCTAATTCAATACATTCCAAGGGTCAAAACCAAGGTATTACAATTCCATTGCTTCACATGCAGCTATCTTAGCCCATTTATATAGAACTATTATGACTACTTTAACTACATCAAGACCAAAATGTCTCCCATTGGAACAATAATAAATTCAATCGTACATTCAACACTTGCAGAATTGGGAGATACACAAAGACAACTATTCCATCCTTGGGGGAAAATGCGGTGTTGTTTATTGGTCAATTGGAAGATGCAAAGAAGAAATAATAGATTTTACCTAGATTTATTGTAAAAATGACATATTGAAACTACAATAACCAAATAAAGAACAACAATACCATGAAAAGTTATACCTTTATTGATGAGAGAAATATTCACTTGCCTCTTCGAGGGGGAAACCTCCAATTGAGAAAATATTCAATTACAATATACTTCACAAGACATATCATTACATTGCTTTTACTTCTTTATATAGTTCTATCTACCTCCTAGGAACATTCTAGAGAAGGAATTTTCTAGTAGGAAGAACCTTCTAGTAAGCCTTCTTACAATTATTTATTTTAAACTACTACAGGGCCTTATTTATTAGAGATGGACTCCATACATAGAAACCTATCTATCTACTCAGGGAGATAGGGTAGGACCCTAACATTCCCTTCCTCTTAAAAATCATCGTTGTCCTCAAGGATGGAGATGAGTGAATTTCTTAGGGATATATTATGTTGGTTCCCATGTGGCAGCCTCCAACAACGTATCCTTCCACTATATCAGGAGGCCTCTTGGATAGTGTATTGGCATAGATGACACTCTATTTTTTCTAGAATGGCTTTAGGATACAACAAAATGAAACCATATTCATCGAGTTCAGGAAGACTAGTTTGAAGACGGCAATTAGATCCAATCACTTTGTTTAAGTAGGAGACATGAAAGATTGGATGAATTTTAGAGTGGCTTGGAAGTTCCAATTTGTAAGCCATTGGCCCAATACATTTGAGGACCTTATAGGGACCATAAATCTTTGGATAAATATTATGGTGGTGGTTTTATTTGAGGGAGGTCTTCTTATATCAAGTCTACACCACAACGATAATCATTTCTCCAATGATGAGATAATTCTTAGCTTGATGGTGTATACATTAACGTTCATCTCTAGATAATTGAGGGTTAAAATGCAAGGTTTGAATATATACCAATATATCTTTGTACCATGGATTATAAGAGTCAATAAGGAATAAATATTCATCTAGAAATGACTCATTTACGACAAATTCCTCATCATCTCTAGGAATCTTAGAGATCAATTCCAAGAAAGCTAAATATTTATTGGATTTTGAAGTAACAAACTCCAAATCAAATTTTTGCAAGATGACAATCCATTTGGAATACTTGCCCCCAATGATATAATAGGTAAAAATGTGTTGCAATGGGTTGGAATCTATTATAGCAGTATACTTTCAAAGAAGAATATAATTCCTAAGATGCTAGATCGTGTGAACTATTTCTGAGGCCAACCTCTCAACATGTGAATAATGCAATTCAAGACCAACAAAACCCTTACTAAGATAGTAAATTGCATGTTCCTTATATGAATTGTCCTCTTGGACAAGCACCATACCAATGGTGGACTCAGATGTATCCAAATAAAGTAAGAAATATCTCATTTAGTCTGAAAGACTCAACAGTGGGGCTAACATAAAGGCTTTCTTCAAAGTTTAAAATGAGAATTGTTCTTGGTCGTCCCACAAAAAAAGTACACCCTTCTTCAGAAGGAACATGAAACCTTTTATTATCTCAGCATAATTTGTTATGAACCTTCACATGATGTTTTCCTTCCCTTGCAAAGTCTAAAGTTGATTGATGTTTCATAGGGGAGGAAACTAGTATATAGCCTCAACCTTCAATGGATCAACCATGATTCCAAACTAGGACATCATGAAACCTTGTAATTGCCTGGAAATCACATAAAATATGAAATTAAGTGGATTCAAATAGATGTTTTAATGTTGGCATCTTGTGAATATGGCACAAATATGAAATGGATGATCATCATGACACTTGGATCGAGTAGCCAAATCATCCAAGTATCCTATGACAATGTGTTTGATGTCATGGAAATCATATGACATAGCCCACTGGAATTTATCCCCACATTTTTAAGACTAAATAGAATTTTTCCATAGGAAAAAGTACCCCAAGGATAAATAAAGGCAGTTTTGTGATGGTCCTCTAGTTTGATCTGAATCTAATTATAGTTGGAGAATCCATCCATGAAGGAAAATATTTCATTCCCAACACACTCATCGATAATATGATCAATGAATGGGGTAGGATAATTATCCTAGGGAAATCCTTTTGAGATCCCTAAAATTAGTACATGCCCTAATAGGTCCCTATTTCTTTGTAATCGAAACGAGACACTACAAGAAAAACAACTTGTAGTGGAGATTTTTAGTGTTACAATATTTGGCAAAATTTTCAAAAAAACCTTCATTATTGAAAGTGGAGATTTTAGCATATGTTTCATATAACTAAAAAAAATTGAGCGAGTAGAGGTTGTAGTGGAGGTTTTTTTTTTCATTTCTTGTATTGGTATAAACGCACTAGTGCATTCATAAGTAACTTGCACCAGTGTGAACAGCAACGTCAAAAGCATATGTGCTCTTAAAACTATTACGCATAGGTTCTGTATTTTATGTTATATGAAACATCAATGTTTTTTGTGTTAGTGTATGCATTGATACATGTTTTTTTGTATGCAACAGTAGTGCTCATATAAATATTAAGCATTGATTCTCTTGTGGTTAGTACACACATGGGACTATAATACCATGTGCACTAAAGGATAGTGAAATTTTGAATATTTGAGGTGAGATGTCAGTGCCATTGTTTTTACTAAGTATTAGTGCATATATTATATATAAAGCATCGGGTCATATATTATATGTAAAGAATCGATGCACCTTTTAATTATATGCACCATAATATTTTGAAACGATAAATATAATCAATTGTACATTATGTCACTTAAAATAATGGTGTTTTTTCACAATTGTTAGCATTAGTGCTTTAATTTAATTAATAGACATCAATGCATATGACTCAAAAAAATGCGCTGAGGTCTATTTTATGGCACACGCCATTTAGTGAATTCAACAGAATACAGTGCATCGATATGTATATATTTTAATCAATTTTTTTTACAAATTTTTAATTAATCATCTCAAAATCAAATTTTTTTATGTTTGTAACATCCTAGTTTTAACCCTTATGAACTAGAATGTATTATGTAATTATGACTTAGGTTGGTAAGCCAGTAAAGTTGAAAAGGGGCCAGAGTGCCTAGGAAATGTAATACTTCATATATATTAATAAAATACACCATTGGATGCAAGACGGACAAGGACAAAAGAGATAGGGGGGCTATGATTCCACGAGAGAGGGAGCTTGAGGGGCTAAGTCTTTTTATTATTATTTTATTTAACCATAATTGAATTTTATGGAGAAAAGGGGTTACATGAGCTTCTTGGGGGAGGCCATGTGGTTCTTGATTTCCAAGTAATTATATAAACTCATCTTTGGTTTGTTTGGGGGTTCACTTGTTCTTATTCATTCATTGTACACCCTTATCACTCTTTCATATTTAGGAGACTAATTATTGTTGAATTCATGTGCTCTTGGTCTGAGCATGGATACGAATGGTTGCATGAGGGTGTCTTTAGGTGAATTTGGGGGTATCTCTTCCTTTGGTTGGGTGATCTTCCCCTGGTTCATCTTCTTCCCCTTGCTCCCTTGTTCTTCTTCCTCTTCACTCACTATTTCTACTTTGTGTGCTCTTTGGTTGAGCATGGAAATGAATGGAAGGAAGAGGAGAGCCATTGTTGAATGGTTGTAATATTTTACTGATCATTCCAGGAGGGAATGGATGCCCATGTGCATGAGTTTGATGGAAATTCGGATAGAATTGTCCACAGTTGAGAATCCTTGGAGTTTCTAGTATGGATATTTCTTGACCAATAGCACTAGAGCCCTGGAGAAAAATGGATCAGCCTCAGGGACTACATGGAAGAGAAAGGTGTTCATTTCTTTGGGTTGTGCAAGCTGAGGGGGGAAGAGAGATGGAAATTAGGATTTGTTGTGTGGTTGGGAAACCTAAGATCTAGTTAGCCAACTATTGCGTGTTCTAGATTTTGCTTAGGACCCATCCTTGTGGATTCATATCCCTGGCTCGAGGGTGACCTGTTGTTGAGATTAAATGAACAGCAGTGTCTATGGTTGGGAGGAATGTCCTTGGTCTGCAGCCAGTTGGTGAATGTTTACTTGAAAGATAAGTGCTCTATGTGTTCTATGTATAATGTTATTCCAATGTGTATTTAATTATCTCTGAGATATGCATGGAGCTTTGTTGTGCATGTAACGTTGCTTACTTCTGTATGATGTAGAATGGAGCTTGATTAATGCATGTGGTTTATTCCTGCTTGATTTCATATTAAGTGTTGTCAGAATTCGAACTCAGATCAGAGAACTGAGTCTTGGGACTGCATCATGCCCCGCCTATTGGTGGTTGGGTGTGTTGCAACCTGTTTAAGTGGTGTATCTCAGCCTGTGGGTGGATGGGTATGTTACAGATTGGTATCAAATCTATTGGTTGAAACATCGAGCCATTATGGGCCGGATTTGACCTGTTGGTCAAATTCTCATGGTTGAGATCAATTTATGACCTTGAAGTTGAAAAGATCAGGAGGAATGGCATTGTAGAGATTGTGCAGAGGCCAGAGTGTCAGAGATCCTTAGTAAGGGATCAAAGGATCGTGACAGTCCATTTCGAAATTGGGAACGATCACCATAGTGGGAGAAAGTTTAGATTTGTACCATTGGATTTGTTTGGGAGAAGATAGATCCTTCGCATCCATCGGATCTGGAGGAGGTGCGGGGTCGTTAAGAATTGAAGTCCTTCAGACTTTGTTGCTTTGGAAAATTTTAAGTCTTTAATGAAAAGGAGGTAAAATTCTCGAAGCTCCAAAGTCCCGGAGTGAATCTACATCGTATATCATAGGGAGGAGTACTTGACTGTTGGATTTCTCCAAGGACAGATCTGGTTCATTGGATCAGGCACAGATCAGGAGGTGAGGCATAATGGAGAATATCATATCCTAGCCATCAGATCTGTGAGCGAGCAAACGTGAATCGTAGATCTCACAGTAGTTCGGAGGTTCGACACTCTGGAATAAGTGAGTCCTTAAGCTACCAAGAAGAAAATCTCTCGATGTCTCGAACTCTGGAGCAAATCATGATCTTCCGTTGTCTAGAATGCATGTCTACAGATTATCAAGTATTCGACATTTGGGAATTTTAGTCCTTATGTCACTTGGAGAATTTTTCTCCAAAGTCCAGAGTCAATCTAGACCGTTCACGGTTAGGGGACACATGTCCGCAAATTAGCGATTGTTTGGAAGTTCGGCGTTCGAAGGAATTGTTGGATGGAGTTGAAAAATCCTCCAAAGCTCGAAGCCCCGAAGTGCCAGAGTCCTGAAACTCCAGAGAAGCACAGTTCAGAAGTTCATCGGTTCAGGAGATTTGTAATGTTATGTGGTGAAGTCCCCCAAAGCCCGAAGTCTCGAAGCTACAGAGAGCGACAGACCAAGAGTCCGCCAGTTCAGCGTTTGGGAGTTTTGAGGAGTACGGTAGAACAAACTTCTGAAGCCCGAAGTAGCCGAAGTCATGGAGCGATGGAGTGACATGACATGATGACATCACCGAGGGTGACGTGGACCCACCTCATGCATGCCACATGTCATTGTGTTTCATGATATTCACAGACCCTTTGTGCTAGTTATACATTCACATGTGTCAACCGTAGGATGGGACACATGTCATCTCTGTATTTTTTGCGGCATATCACCCCCCCTGATGCGTAGTTGTTGATGAGACTCCAGAAGTTTAGAGGTTTGGCATTCGGGGATAAGGGAGTATGTTGTTGTGAGAACCTCTGAAGTCCGAAGCTCTGGAGCACCGGAGTAAGAATACTCCAAAGAGCCTCTCCGGGAGTTCGTCAGTTCGGCGTTCAGAGGGAATGTTGTTCGGTATAGGCAGAACCTCCAAAGCCCGAAGTTCTGAAATTCTGAAGTGTGTAAGGACCATCCGTCTCAATGTTTGATTAAGTGGTGACCGTTGATCTCGTTGAATCCTATAGATGGGATGGGACCATCCAGTCAATGGGAGATCAAATATTGACCTTTTGATCTACTAGTAGATTCGTTGGAAGGGCTTTGGTGAAGCTTAACTCTGGGAGAAATTGGAGATTGAAGAGGGAGAATAGCCTAAGGCCGAAGTTTGGAGGACTTGGTGCCCGCGTCAGTCTCATGATAAGGTAAAGGGGTTGTTTATAGGCATGAAGGGCCTAGAAGTGAATAAGCCCTCGGAAATTATGTTCGAACGAGGTCATGTGTAGAGAATAAAGAGAAAGGCGCTAGAGAAAAACGCTAAAGAATTAATAAGCTTGTGGTTTTGAGTTGTGGTCACATGGAAATTGGATTGAAGCAACTGTCTGTGCAGAATTTGGATTATGTACCAGTTTAAAGGGGGCTATGGAATTTTTCGACAAAATCTTGTTGCAAAACAAGAGAAAAAGGGTTGAAAGTGTTTTGGTTTTTTTTTCAGGAAGCCATAACTTTCAGCGTAGATATCGAATTGGGGGAATAACTATAGTCGTTGGAAGGTTGAGTTAGATGAGAATGGCCTGGAATTATTCTAATTTGGATAACTGTGATCTATTTCTTCATAAATTAAACAGAAAAGGTACCTGTAAATTTAGTTGATAATTTTTGTATGATATGTATAATTCTAACAAGATGGTTGCTTGCAGTTTTGTCAGGATTGGAGGTATAATCAAATCAATTCAAGAACAAGATTATATATTAGAGTCATGGAATCATGACAAAGATTATAGAAGTTGGTTGAGGTACTACAAAAGAAAGAATCCTCACATAGGATATGAAGCTAGCAGGTTAAAAATTCCATGGATGGGCATAAAAGGAAAAGTATGACTACCTAGCCTTGAAGGAAAACAGGTGTAGACAGTTGCAAAGATTAATTGTGAAAGGAATCCACTTCTGATATCAGAGTTTGCAGTGGAAGCAGGATGCCAATGCAGAGAAATTGGAATGCTCTCTCACTTGAAAAGTGTCACTGAATGAAAATGAACTTCCAATGGGGGAATGGTATTAAGTGGGAAAGAATGGCCAAGTGGAACTTGGCTGGAAAGTGTTCAAACCAGGGAACAATAGTGCAGATAAACAGAATGGGAGCATGCAAGGCAGCAAGGATCTGAAGGAATTCAAGGACAACCAACTACAACATAAATAGATAAATAAATAAGTGAATTACAATTGAAATGCACTAGAGTGCATGGGGAATACAATGAAGTTAAAATGCACATGCATTAGTAGGCATGCTGACAGTAAATTCTTGGTGCATATGGATGTGTAATTTTGCATATGTACATGGTTGGATATTCATATAACATGCTTGTGAACTTAGAATAGTCTATTATTATGAGATAATGTTTGAGTATGACTAATGACAGATTATGTATTTGGGAAAAATGATATAGAGGGGTTAAAGATGTGGATGTTGTTGTTGCTTATGATTTCCGTCTAGGTGAAGACCCATGAGGGTGGCAGGAATGGTGATCAAAATGATGAAGGAGGAATTTTGAGAGCTTCTACAAATATCAGTTGGTTAGATAGCAACAAGTAGATTGCTAACAACCAGCCAGGTACACATTTAGTTTTTGTTGATGCATACATGTTGAACGGATTGAGGTAAAAATTCCCTCAGTTAATTTTCAATATTTAAACTGATATGTAATGGCCAAAGGCCTAGATTATGTAAGTGTTTTTTATGCTAGAATGCATTTAGATAAAATATTGGTTGCATATTATGTTATGATTAGTTATGGAATGATAACCAGGTTAATTCAGGAGACATACTCCTTCTATAACAATGAATATCCATAGAGCTAGTCATGTGTGAGACCATAATATGGTTGGATATGGAAGGGTTGTAGCGCTATGTGAGTGCTCAGTGGTATCTACTGTATATCTGATGTTTGGACTGCAATGTCGTTGCCGACACTGAAGAGCACTTAAGGATTATATTATTTGTGTTGTGTTTGGGTTGAAAAGGAAGGTATCCAAATAGTTAGGCAAGCAGTAAGAAGTGTGTGGATGATGTGTTGAGGCGTTGGCCAGACCTTCCAACTCATCATGGTGGAATGAATGACATACTTATGTGGCATTATGTAGCTAATACATGGATGCATTGTGTAGATGTGGCCATGGGTATTGGCACATTGATAGTTATTTTATTTAGTAATTAATTGTTGCATTATGAAAAGCCTGTGGTGCTAAAAATACGTAATGATGGATAGATGTGTTATATTTAATATGAGTACTAGATGAAGGTGATTGGATTGTTGTTGTTACAATTCCAAGATCAGTTTTGGAGCTATTAAAAATGTTACAAGTACAAGAAGCATTGAGTGCATTTGGGGTGAATGCCTGTATATACTATATAACATAGAAATGATTATGCTAACAGTTGAAATGATGTGAGTATTGCTAACTCATGAAGTTGAAAACACTTTAGGAATTATTAGATATTACAACAAGAAAGTCGCAGGTTAAAGTAGCTACACAATGAGAAATTACATAAAATCTTTGTTGGGGGAGACAAAGTGATACTTCTAGAAAGTAGTGGTTGATAATACATGTGTATGTAATGATGAGATCATTCCAATTGATAGTTGGATCAATGGAAGTAAATGAATTGTAGTAGCAAACAATTCTGAGATCACTTCTTTCCATGAAAAAAAAAAATATCTCATTATGAGCAGAAATCTCATGCTTGGAAAAAAAAAATCATGTATAAAACGTATTTGACATTTATGATTGAAATTATTATAACAATATCTCATGATGATTGTATTTTTATAATACAAATGAGATGTTGGTTATTGAAGTTGGAAGTTCGCAAAAAAGAACACCAAAAGGAAATCGATCTCAATGATGAAGACATGGAATGAAGAAAGTCTAGTGGACTTGTTGCAGCTAGATTTCTTGAAGCCGCAACTCTGAAACTTCTTGGGTGAGTGCATTGGAGCCTTCAAGAGAAGTGGAACAGCCTGAGGGACTGCATGGTAGAGAAAGGGGTTCATTTATATGGGTTGTGTAGGGATGAGAGGGAAGGAGAGATTGTTGGTTGGAACTGCTGCCAAAAATACAAATTATGAAGATCATTATACATGTTTTGGGTCGGAATACATGTGTATACATGTTTAATTTTAGGCCAGAGTGCCTATGTATATAAGAGTTGGTTGGAATGCTTGTGTGAATTAAGGCCAAAGAGCCTCAATTTGTAATGTTAATAACATTGGAATGGTGTTGTGCAATGAGGACAGTTCCAAAATAAGGGGAGGGAATGTAACATCCTGGTTTTAACCCTTATGAACTAGAATGTATTATGTAATTATGACTTAGTTTAGTGAGCTAGTAAAGTTGAAAAGGGGCCAGAGTGCCTAGGAAATGTAATACTTCATATACATTAATAAAATACATCATTGGTTGGAAGACGGACAAGGAAAAAAGAGATAGGGGGTTATGATTCTATGAGAGAGGGAGCTTGAGGGGCTAAGTCTTTTTATTATTATTTTGTTTAACCATAATTGGTTTTTATGGAGAAAAGGGGTTACATGAGCTTCTTGGGGGAGGCCACGTGGTTCGTGATTTCCAAGTAATTATAAAAACCCATATTTGGTTTGTTTGGGTGTTCACTTGTTCTTATTCATTCATTGTACACCCTTCTCACTCTTTCATCTTTAGGAGCCTCATTCTTGCTAAATTTATGTGCTATTGGTCTAAAGTTAGGTGAATAGATATGAATGGTTGCATGAGGGTGGCTTTGGGTGAAGTTAGGTGTCGCTCTTCCCTTGATTTGTCTTCTTCCCCTTGCTCCCTTTTTCTTCTTCCTCTTCATTCACTATTGCTAGTTCGTGTGCTCTTGGGATGAGCATGGAAACGAATGGTAGGAAGAGGAGAGCCATTGTTGAATGGTTGTAATATTTTGTTGATCATTCCATGAGGGAATGGATGCCCGTGTGCATGAGCTTGATGGCAATTTGGATAGAACTTCCCACTGCTGAGAATCCCATGAGTTTCCAGTAGGGAGATTCCTAACCAATAGCATGGGATCCCTGGAGAGAAATGGAACAGCCTCAGGGACTGCATGGCAGAGAAAGGTGTTCATTTCTTTGGGTTGTGCAAGCTGAGAAGGAAAGAGAGTTGGAAATTAGGATTTGTTGTGTGGTTGGGAAACCTGAGAGCTAGTTAGCCAATTGTTGTGTGTTTTAGATTTGGCCTAAGACCCATCCTTGTGGATTCATAGCCCTGGCTCAGGGGTGACCTGTTGTTGAGAGTAAATGAACAACAGTGTTTATGGTTGGGAGGAATGTCCTTGGTCTACATCCAGTTCGTGAATGTTTACTTGAAATATAAGTGCTCTATTTGTTCTCTGTATAATGTTATTCCGCTATGTATTTAATTATCTCTGGGATATGCATTTTTAATGTGCATGTTTGTTGATTATTTGTTGTGCATGGCACATTTCTTACTTATGTATGTTGTAGCCTGGAGCTTGATTAATGCATGTGGTTTATTCCTTCCTGATTTCATATTAAGTGTTGTTATAATTCGAACTCAGATCAGAGAACTGAGTCTTGGGACTGCAGCATGCCCCGCATGTTGGTGGTTGGGTATGTTGCAGCCTATTTAAGTGGCGTAGCCCAACCTGTGGGTGGTTGGGTGTGTTACAATGTTTTTATATTTTTGTTATTTTGTTTTGATATAATGATTGTATTAATGTGTTATCCAACAAATTACACCTCTAATATTTGTAACAATACAAATCATTCATATATTAACTAATTAGCAACACAACATTTACAACATTCAACAATGTAATAAATAAGAAATTAATTTTAGTATATATGAATAAGAACTCATCGTCATACAAAATGGGATAGAGTAAAGGTCCACAATAATCAAAATGCAACCAATATGTAATTGTTACACTTATTGGTAACAAGTCATCATCCAATTGGAAAATTATGTTGAGTACATTAAACAAAATCCTTGATTTTCACAGATAACTATTCCAAAACATACAACTTGTAGTAACATTCAATTATATTGATTTTCATTCATCACTTGAACTGTTATCATCGCTCGAGTTGTGTGTGTTATACGTGTATTTTCCACCATAGGTTTTGCAAGCATGTTACTAGATGTTATGAGGCTAGAATTACATAATTGAGTAAAATTCTCATAATTATTTCACTAGCAAATAATTGTTTTGTCACAATTTCATAATTGAGAATAAACTCATAATTGAAAAGAAAGTTCTTAGTGAGTTGAAAAAAGCTCATAATTGAGCATGGAACTTGAGGTAAAAGCTCATAATAGAGAAAAATTTTATAATAGGTTGGAAAAATCTCATAATTAAGCATGAAACTTGTGCATGACTTGTAATTGCTTAGTTCACATGCCATCAACCTATCCATGACTTGTAACCACCTAATTCAAATGTCATGAAGCCTATCTACATTCTCTTCTAAAATCCTATAAGAAGAGTCCAAATCAAGGAGATGGTGGGGAAGAGTTTGAGAGAAGTTGAGTTGGGAAAATAGAGAGAGAAGCTCAAGAGGTCAAGGAGGAGCATCGAGAACCAGGAACTAGGAGGAATGCATATTTCATCTAAGGTAAAATATTGTGTAATTATCCATTTCATATTAATATATATCATTGGTTTTTCCCTTTCATATTGTTCATGTTCAATGATATATATTAGATTTGATCTTACATTGAATATTTCGAGATAGATCTAGATGAATTTTTGATTTCCTAACGCTAAAGAGAATTCGTAGATTGGTATTATTTGTCTCTTGTGTGTAGGTAGCAAGTTGAAGGAGCTTGGAGCTAGATCTCCAAGACTACACCGGTCAAAGACACACGAGGACAACCTTAAAAGGAAAAGAAATGCCTATTTACTATCTCTTAGCATAAAATAGGAAACATATTGTTTGGATCTAGGGAGAACCATAGGAATATATCCCCTTTATTTGTCTTGGATCAAGGGCAGATACAAGGGATATCTAGCTTATCCATAGACCTAATTTATTCGTAACAGGATTGGTGACTCCACCAGGGAGAGCCTTTGTTTTCTTTGTTGGCTCTCTTAAGGACTTTTTCCTTTAAAAGAGGGTGGCATCCTTCAAATACAATTTTGTAACTTTACGCGTAGAATCTTAAGAAAATAATTGCATATTTGGTTTCTTGTTGAAAAGTTAGCCAGTTCTTTTAAGAAAAAAACATTCAAATCGGTGTTTGAAAAGAAAAATTATCGTTGATTTAAAATTGGCTATTTTGCATATTTTTCGTGACGACGGCGTGGACTGTTTGGCTAATATATTTTGGTAGAGAATTCAGATTTGTAGCCAAACCAAATTCATTATATATATGGTTTCTGAGGATTTATTTTGATATATTATATCATATGTTTCTGGTAAATACAGAGTGCACTATATCCCCTGCAAATATTCTCTCCCAAATTCTAGATCTCCATTAGATATTGTTTCCAAGTGTTGGGTTTTCTATCCCATAGAGACATTGGAATGTGCTTTGGTGCATTACTACCAATAACCTACAACCCTTGCTTGTTGTTTGTTGGTTTTTGGTTTGTAGATTTTTTTTCTTGATTAGATTAAGAAATTTTTTGCATTCCAATTGAAAAAACAAAAGTAAAAAATTGCATGCATTAAGCTTTTGAAGCATTAAAGACAAAGTGCATTGGTGAAGTGTTTGGTTTGAGATCTTGTCAAAAGTTTGGATTTGATTTTTTTTGCATGGTTGCTTGGTGTTTGAGAGGTTGCATTTTTTAAGTTAGAATTCATCGAATTGAACAAGTGCATTGGCATGTTTTGCATTACTTTGGTTGGGTTAAGAGTCACAACATCACAAAAAGTTTCATCCATTTTCCCTTTGACATAAACAATAGCCATAAGAAAAGAATTCATAAATTAAAATCAATTAGAATATTTTATTTGTTAGCAAACCAACATTAGATAGGCTTAGGGCATTGGAATAGGATTGGAGAGTAAACTCTCCAAGGCCACCAAAACAAAACCTAGAGTCATTTAAGAGTGTAAAATCTATTTTTGCAACCAGTGTCTCTGAAAGATCCTCTAACATGGGAGTCAAGCACGAGGTCGCATCAGGGAAAATAGACATATTACCCCTTTCTACTTATTTTTTTGTGTGTGATATCACTTTGATTACTACGTATATTGGGGTTTTGTTGGTGCCACACCTTTGTGTGAGGCAACTCCTTTGAAGCTTCAGGCTTAGTTACCCTTCCCTTATGTGTGGTCAAAACTACAACTGTCCGCCCAATCAGTGATTGTAAGGCGGTATCCTTAGTAACCATTCCTAGGGAGCTATAGAGGTGATTGTAGGTGGGATGTGCCTATATCACATGTGGCAGACGTTCGTTCATGGTATCAGTTCCCTCAAAGGGTGCTCGCCTTGATAAAGTGTTTTTTCACCAGTCAAGGTTGTTTCATGTCATTCATTGTAATTTCTCCTCATACCTTCGCTAGCCAATCTTATGTTGACTTCATATTCCCTAGAGGATTGGTTTTCGGAAGGCCCCCTCGACCATTGGTTTGCTTGATGTTATCATGTATTTGTACATAGGGGTGTTCTCTTTGGTTTTGATTCTACGTTGGCCTTAGGTTGAATTGTGTTCTTATTTGCACATATTATTTTCATCATAGTTGAATCATCGCATGAGTATTGTTGATTATTAGGACTAGAGCCAATCATGGAGGTATAACCAACTCTCAAGCAATGCAAGATAGTGACCGAAATTTTGAAGAGTCTCATCTTTGGTTTGAGAAGACTGGTCTGGTTGAAGTGGAAGTGGTCGATGAAATTCCTCCACCAAATTTTAACCCTCCTTTAACTTATCATGAAGCACATGTACTTATATAGGTAAGGGAGATTTTTAGTGAACTTTTTTCTTTATTTAGCAATCCTTACACCATGTCGAGTTCAAGTGTTTCATCCAGTGTGGCTAAGCCATCCATCCCATCTGCAAGTGGGACTAGGGGCATCCCAATGATGTCCACATTACCATCCTTGAGCGACATTGGACCTACACTATCCATGCCTTTTATTATGGGTCCCTCTATCTGAGGGACATTAGTGTATAAAATCAACAACAAAAGCACTCTAACTCACTTAGCTCTTTTTTCAAACACTTAGTAAACAAAGATTTATATCTTAAATGAACTCTGAAATGTATTAACCCACATTCAAGTATATTTCACAATAAGAAACACACATTACTAAGCAACTAGAAATGGAAAATAACAATGAACAATAGTCACAAAACACATGTCCACACTCATATTTTTTGCAACCAGCCAGGAAAAACCCCAAAATGGGGAAACCTACCAAGAGAAATTTGGCAGTAATACATTTGGCAGCAAGAAAGACATAAGTTAAACTCACTTATAGACACCCACAACCAATCCCCAAATTCTTCCTTAAAAAATGTGCCACAGACTATACGACCTATACAGCCCAGCTGAGAAATGACACTTCGAAAAGCATGCCAACCTTATGTTGTACAGTTGATCTGTAGTAGAAAAAACCTTAAAACTACTTCAAAAATCGTGCCACAAGCTGCCTCAATTTTTGTGCCCTCCTTTCTGATTTATCGACTGTATGGATCCGTACAATATGGCCTCAGAATCAGATATGCACTTCAAAAACTTTCACACATGAATTTATCTTAGGATTTGTGCCAAAACTCTCTTGGAATCAGTGCCAAATCTGTTGCATACACTTTCCTTCCCAATTCTCTCAAATTTCTCTTGACTTGTCTTGCACACTACCCTAGGCTTACTCTTATAATATGAAAATGAATTTTTACCTTCCCCATCCCTAAATCCAATGGCCAAGCTCTAATCTTGCCTTTACAAGATCAAGGGACATGATTCATTCCCTCCAAAATAAATCACTTAAATTTATTAAAGTTATTTTCTACTTTATGATATAAGTGCACTTTATTACATAAAGTCACTTTAATAAAATAATATAAGTTCACTTTACAAAAAATCACTTTAACATAAGAGTCATTTTATTACAACTTTATAAAACACCTATTACAAATTCAAGTGCCTAGTAGTGCAAATGCAAGGTCACTTCCGCATACAAGACAAAACATGTGTAGTACCTCTTGAGCTATAAAATATAACACTCCCTCTTAGCGAGGGAGGTACTCATTTCCATCACCATCACTTGGTCTTGTCCTCAATTCCATCAAATTATTCGCAGTAGGAGTTCCCTCTGAACCTGGAGCCAACCTCAACACTTGCACTAAACTTGAACTTGAAGACCCTCTTCTCGAAACCACTCTGAACCCTGAACTCCTAGGAGACTCCACTCTCCCACCCTAATCTTATGTCCACTCACACCAGCTGAGACTCTTTTCGATGCTCAGAAGAGACTCCCTCTCTTCCCTCGGATTTAGAGACTAAATCCTTGGGCCCACTGCAGTCTCAGGAGCCTCATGCTCCTCATCCGACTTTAAATATCCAACTGTAGGTTGTCCTCGGACAATGTACAACCTATCAACCAAATCACCAATCAATTGTGGCTCGACCAGATCCACTCTCTCTCTTTAGATAAAGACATGTCCACTCTTGAACAATGCCACATATCCCACATCTACCAAGGCTGACACCGAGATCATATTAACCCTTGGCCCTGGAAAAAGAAAAACTCCATCAACCACTAGGAGTTATCCAAACTTGAGCATGAATCTGACCCTTCCAACTCTATGTACTGCTTGTGCCCTTCCCCCTTGACTTTCAACTGGCCGGTCTAGAACTCTCTTTGTGATATTGAGGAATATATGTCATATTCCTGTCATGTGACATGAGGCTCCACTATCAATGATTCATCTACTATCACGCACAAATCCAGTACTCCCAATACTTGACACGAGAGTGACCAATACGAATTCCTTCTCAAACTTTTCTTAAAAGTCCTCTATTGTTGTTGTTGTCACTGCAACTAGCCCCTCCTTATCCTTCCTCTTCTTCTTCTTCTTTGGACACTGGTCTGCAAGGTGGCCATACTGGTTGTAGACGAAACATCTAACTTTGCTCAAGTGTTTCCTGGAACTCCCTTGCTTCTTACTTTTTCTCTTTGTCGCAAGAGCAATATTCTCTTCATCAACTCCATCTCCCTTTTTTCCATTTCTCTGAGATCCTTCACGGATCTCCTCCTAAGTGAAATCATCCCACAATATTCTCTAGTTTGGAAAATGTTCCCGACCCACCACACACTTCACGAAGACTTCACATTCCTTGCTGAAGCCTTTCAAGGATATCCTCACCAACTCTGAAACTAAAATGACCTCCCCAACTGAAGCCAACTCATCTTTCATTTGTGTTACCCGGGTAAGATAGGAAGCCACACTCTCACCATTAGCCATTTTAGTATCATGCAGCTTTTCCTTTAAGGCCATCTTCTAGTTCTCATTCTTCACCTCATACAAGTTTTTTAGTGTCTCCCATGTGTCATAAGTTGTCTTATTCTCATCTAAGTGTGGGATAAGTGAGTCTTTCACTCCATCCAAAATAAGCCTCTGAGCTTTGGCTTCCTTTCCTTCATTTACATCCAAAGCAATAAGGGTTGTTGTGGGAACAACTACTATAGTGCTAACAAACATCTGGCATTCTGACTTTCCATTACAAATAGTTGGAAATCCCTTCCAACCGATCCTCATATCTGATGCAAGCAGCCATTTTCCTCTCAACTTTCCAATAGAAAACAAACAACCAAGTTTCCCACTTTTCAAATCCCTGCCAAAAATAGCACTGCTCATTCTAACTCAGAGCACCTGCTCTGATACCATGTATAAAATCAACAACAAAAACACTCTAACTCACTTAGGACTTTTTTCAAACATTCAGTAAACACAGATTTATGTCTTAAATGAAATCTTAAATGTATTAACCCACATTCATCTATATTTCATAAGAAAAAACACACATTACTAAGCAACTAGTAGCGAAAAATAACAATGAACAACAGTCATAAAACACATGTGCACACTTAGATTTTTGGAAACCAGCCAGGGAAAACCCCAGAATGGGGAAACCCACCAGGAGAAGTTTATTATCTACTTCAAGAAGTACAAAAGATACATCAGTAATACATTTGGCAGCAATAAAGACACAAGTTAAACTCACTTGCATACACCCACAACCAATCCCCAAATTATGCCTTGAAAATTGTGCCACAAACTGTATGCCTATACGGCCCAGCTGAGAAACAACACCTTGAAAAATGTGCCAACCTTTTGTTGTATGGTAAAATCTGTACGACTGATATGCAGCAGTAAAAAACTCAAAACTACCTCAAAAATTGTACCACAAGTTGCCTCAATTTTTGTGCCCTCCTTTCTGTACAGTATGGCCTCACACTCAGCTATGCACTTCAACAACTTTCACATAGAAATTCATCTTGTGCCCAAACTCTCTTGGAATCAGTGTTAAATATGTTGCATACACTTTCCTTCCCAGCTCTCTCAAATTTCTCTTGACTTGTCTTGCACACTACCCTAGGCTTACTCTTATAATCTAAAAATGACTTTTCACCATCCCCATCCCTAAATCCAATGGCCAAGATATAATATTGCCTTTACAAGATAAAGGGACATGATTCATTCCCTCCAAATTAAATCACTTGAATTTACTAAAGTTATTTTCCACTTTATGACATAAAGTCACTTTAATCAAATAATAGAAGGTCACTTTAACATAAGAGTCACTTTATTACAACTTTATAAAACACCTATTACAAATTCAAGTGCCTACTAGTGAAAATGTGAGGTCACTTCTACATACAAGACAAAACATGTGTAGTACCTCCTGAGCTATAAAAGATAACAATTGGTTGTGTCCACTTTCCATTTGTCAGTCTACCCAACGTTACTACACCCATCCCAACAGTTTCAATGCCTGCAACTGGATCTTATTCCAATGGGGGGTCAAGCCTTGGTTTCAACATGGGGAGTGGGTTTCCTTCCACCTCCACCATTCATATGAGCGACTCGACATTTCCAGATGTTGGTTTACCTTTTAGATGGAACATTCCTAGTGGTTTTTGGGTTGTCCCTAGTCTGGTTGGGGGCAGCAATACATCAAGAGGGTTTAATTTCCCATGGGTTAGCACACCTTTCCTTGGGGGCACATCCCTTGGGGGAAACTTTCCACAATGGGGAGGCTTTCTCTTTATTCATACCTCTGGTCCTAGGGGGTTCTTCCTTGGGACTAGTTTTGGGAACACATTTCCTTTAGGGTCTACACCTACCCCTCAAGGGAATGTCTAGTCCCAGGAGCATCCATGCTCCTAGGAGTGCCACCATCCCTGGGGGAACTCACTCTTATAGAACATCACAACCCTTTGGTAGCATGAACATATGTGACTTCAAGAACCTCATATTACTCCCAGTATTCATTTTCCCATACGTCGTTTCCTTTCCTTGCAACGTTAGACTTACCCAACTTGTCACATTTGACAACTGACCCTTTTCCCACAACCCTTCATTATCGATCATGCTTGCTAAGCTACCATCAAACATGCCCAAATTCGATGGAAATCTGGGAGAAGACCCCTCCACATGCATCATGACATATCATTTGTGGTGCTCATCAAATCCTTAATGGATGATAGTGTGAGGTTGTGTCTTTTCCAGATATATATGTCGCAAAATGGTATATTTATTACAAGGCACTTCCTTTAAAAGTTTTAACGAATTGGCAATGGAATTTCTAACACATTAGCAATTTCCCATCCACTATGAGATTGGAACGGAGCTCTTGATGTCTATGCAACATGATACCTCCACCCACATCTCTGATCATATACATGAGTGGAGGTGAATACATAGGATGATCATGACCCTAATTCTAGACAAACTCTTAATGGAATGGTTCACAAAGTCCCTCTTAAAACCCATTGAGAATCTTCCCGGCTTGGTGGTCCTCTTCAAATTGAGAATCCATCCTTTGACACGCTGCTTCGCCCCTCGAAGGGCATTCTTCAATGAATGACACACAACTTGAATACACAGGTCGCCCAAAACTACAGTATTATGGAAGACTTGGCCTAGGCATTATGTGTCGTGTCCACACTCAAACCCCTCTAAAGTTGCCCAGCATAGCGGAAATAGTTATTGTCTGCAATAGGCGGGGTTGATCCTTCAAAGTCCAGTTTGATAACCTTTGATTATGATCAAGTTCATCATAGGCACTCCCATCAAATTGCTTTTCGGATCAAAGTGAGAATGATGGGGAAAAATATATTTCGCACTATGATTGATGAGGGAGCCTCGAATTTCATTAAGTCTATGTCATGTTGGAAAGCCATCGGCTCTCCAAAGATCGACACATCTGCAACATCGTTAAAAGTATTCAATCGACACATGTTCCATCCCCATGGGATTATCACCACCTTACCCATCGAGTTAGGTGGTAAGATTATCTTTGTTGCTAAGGAGGTCGTCGACACACCTCCCGAGTATAATTTGTTACTCGGGTGCAATTGGTTCTATGAGATGATTGCAATTGTCTCATCCGTATTTAGAGTCTTATGCTTCCCTCATCAAGGGAAAATAATGATGGTTGATCAACTTGTGTTATGTACCCTAGATATTGCATCCAATGCAAGGTCTAATGTACCCTTTGTCGATGAATCTCACAATTCTTAGATGAGTATTAGTGTGAGGATGTTCAAAGACTCTTCACCCATGGGAACATTCTCTCTTTCCTCACCACCTCCTACTACAAGCATTGCTCCTATCAACATGATTTCTTCGTTTACCAGTGGATCCTGTGAATCCATCGATCCTTGGGTAGTACCTCATCTTGAGGATGTTGAATGGTATGGAGCTTCCATACGGCTCACAATAGTTGATATTTCTTCCTCGGTGATCTCGTCAGTATTAGTTGATATTGGTCAACAACTCCATCCTCATATGGAGTGTGATCAACCTACTCCCCACGTATGGGTTGTTGACTCTCCAAGTTCACATGACATCCTATATTTTTAGTTGCCTTCAGAAGAGGCCATCCTAGATGTCATGGCTTCCATAGATAAACCCAAGAAATATCAGCATCATCAAGAATTCATCGCCCTTGATTTGGAACCTGTGAGAGTTAGCATGATGAGTTTTGATCTAAGACTAGGTGCATTTGCTAGGGCATCTAGTAGCCCTCCTAGTCTTGACCATTTTCTGCCTCGAATTTATTTTTTTGGAACTTGCCACTGGATTTTTTTTTTCCCTTCCATTGAAGATTTGTGTTATGTACCTCCTTCATGTCTTAATAGGGATCATCAAGGATTTATCCTAGCTCACGAAACTTCTCAACATGAGTATCTTCGTATGCAGAATTTCATTCCTATGTGGCGTGGCCTCGTCATGGTGTGCCATATGATGTCGACATCTGCTCATAAGTTCATCGATTATGAAAAATATCATTGTCTCGATCCTAGTAATGGTATCTACTTGGCATAAAGCATCAAGATGCATAGTGCCTTTCACATAGGTGTGTGGTGTGAGTGTTTTTTGTTTTGCATATATCATATCCAAAAAAATCCAAAAATTATTTCTTTTTTTGAGATTTCACTATGAATTTTGACCCCGGAATCTAGTTTACATGTTTTGATGGGATTATGGGGACTCTTTTTATGAAAATGGTGAATTTCATTGAACTTGAGGTACGTATTCTCAAACTGACATATAGAGATATGTTTTTCCCTACATCCATGATTTGCATTATTATCCGTCCATTTTTTTGTCGCGTGCCTTAGGTTCAATCCCGTCAGGTTGCGACATTAGCCACTTTATTTTTTCTGATCGTAAATTGTTCAGTAGTGCCTACCCTCCATGGATGCCCTAGTTAACACCTGGATTTCCATCAGATTCCCATGATGCACTTCCATGTAGGCCCAGGAACCCTCATGTAGTATCGCCATGACTTGACGTTGAGAATCATTTTCCTCTCTTCATTTATATTATGGCCATATCCTAAGGGCATTCCTAACTTTTTATGTTGTTTAATGGTTTCTTATGCATTTTTTAATAGCGTCATTCACCCCATCTATGCATTGTTTTTTGCCCAGATCCCACTCACTGCTATTGCAATAGCCTTTGATCATTTGCCTCTTGCATTATTTGGCCTATGTTTTTCATCCATATACCCATGGAGAGAACAACTAATAAGAGTGGATCTCACTTGCCAGTGTCATTTGCATTCATTTTTCTTAGGTTGGTTCCATGTGCTTGGAACGTAGGAGCATGTTGTTCAGCCACTAGTTCACTCACTAGTACACTTTTATCCCTTTTTTTAAATCATTAAAGGACACAAAAAATACACTGGTGAGTACACTTTATCTCTTTTTTGGACTCATTAAAGGACACGAAAAAGACATTGTCAAGTAAACTTTATCTCTTTTTTGGATTCGTTAAAGGACACAAAAAAAAATTATTTCGATTACACTTTTATCTCTTTTTTGGACTCATAAAAAGGCACCATCACAAATATACTTTTAACTCCTTTTAGGTCTCATTAAAAATGAACAAAAAAGACACTTTTATCTCTCTTTTACGCTTGTTAAACCATGAAGGGAACGCCAAAAAAATAAAAAATAAAAGAGTGGGGGTTTTTTACCATTGATCTATTTCCAAAATGGAAACGTCAATCGAGTCACCCTTGAACATGGCACATGTTTGAGTCATCATCTGACAATTGGGTTTTATCTTTCCTAAGAGTCATCCCAGTAATATGAGTCACATATACTCTTTTTTCTAGTTACTCTTTCAGTCATCATGGAGAGTGCTTCAATCCCTCATGTGTTGTTTCTCTTAAGTCTTGTTTCCAAGTCACCATTATGTCATGCTATATGATCAAGGGAAGTTTAAGCATGATTCAACCCTCTATTGTTTTGTTGAATTTCTGAGCCAGTCATCCCTGTGTTAGTTGTACTTCGTGCTTCTATCTCTTCACATCAACTCTCAGTGTATGTTTCATGTCGATTGATGGGAGAAACATTACAGCCCTCCTTTGATGGATCTCTTCCTATCAACTTCAATACATTATCTAGGAGAGGGATCTAGAAACCATCTAGTACCTTGGAATTTGCAATCCTCAGTGGTTGGTCTCCTTGTAATCGATAGTGGGTCTTGATCATTGATTCCTAATCGATTGATTCTACGAGTGTTCAACATCACATTCTTTATTTGCACTCACTAGATTGTACTAGGTACCTTAAGGTCCATTATCATCATTGGTGGATCCCTTCGCATTCGTTAATGGTATACATCAATGGTTGGTAATAAAACGATTTCTACCATGCTCAGCATCATCTCATCTATTTGCATGCTATAGAATCGTACCATTGGGGCTTGGGATGAAGACCTTGGGTTTAGATCCACATCAATCCTTTACAACACCCCCTCACAAATTGTGATGGAGTATATCACTTGTATATGAGTACTTTAAAGACTTTGAGGGTACTATCCTTCGTGCTCACTGTCTTCTTGATGTATATATTATGACATAGATCCACATTGCAATTGCTCATTTCTATGATCTAGTTGATGACATGGATCCACTGTGTACTTTTTTATGGCCATGGTATTGCATTTTACTTCATGGATCCATAGTGTATTGTGTTGGAGATCATGCTTTGTTTCTCTTCCAAGCATGGGTATGCCTGCCTCGGGGTGATCTATATATTTCAACTTGATGTCTGATTGTAGGTACTCCTTGGTTCCTTGATCTCAAATCTCCTTCCTTATGCCACTCGTCACCATGAATTTTTGTAATGTATTTTGGCCATCAGTTCCTCTTCTAACTTCACACATTAGGGGATATATGTTATACTTGTATTTTCCACCATAGGTTTTGCAAGAATGTTACTAGATGTTATGAGGCTAGAATTACATAATTGAGTAAAATTCACATAATCATTTCATAAGGAAATAATTATTTTATCAAAATTTCATAATTACGAAATAAAAATTATTTCATAATTGAGAATAAATAAATAATTGAAAAGAGAGTTCATAGAGAGTTGGAAAAGACTCATAATTGAGCATGGAACTTGAGGGGAAAAAATCATAATAGAGAGAAAGTTCATAATAGGTTGGAAAAAACACATAATTAAGCATGAAACTTGTGCATGACTTGTAATTGCTTAGTTCACATGCCATCGAGCCTATCTATGACTTGTAATTGCTTAGTTCACATGCCATCAATCTATCCATGACTTGTAACCACCTAATTCACATGTCATGAAGCCTATCTCCATTATCTTCTAAAATCATATAAGAAGAGGCCAAATCAAGGAGATGTTGGGGAAGAGTTTGAGAGTGGTTATGTTGGAAAAATAGAGAGAGAAGCTCAAGAGGCCAATGAGGAGCATCATGAACCTGGAACTAGGAGGAATGCATATTTCATCTAAGGTAAAATCTTATGTAATTCTCCATTTCATGTTAATATAGATCATTGATTTTCCCATTTCATATTGTTCATGTTCAATGATCTATGGTAGATATGATCTTGCATTGAATAGATTCGGATAGATCTATATGAATTTGTGACTTCCTAACGCTAGAGAGAATTTGTTGATTGGTATTATTTGTCTCTTGTCTGTAGGTAGCAGGTTGAAGGAGCTTGGAGCTGGATCTCTAGGACTACACCAGCTGAAGGAACGCAAGGACAACCTTCAAAGGAAAAGGTATGCCTATTTACTATCTCTTAGCATAAAATAGGAAACATTTTGTTTGGATCTATGGAGAACCATAGGAATGTATCCCCTTTGTCTGTCTTAGATCAATGGCATATCCAAGGGAGATCTGGATTATCCGTAGACCATATTTATCCATAACAGCGTGTATGCCTCATTTTTTCATCACAAGTAGGAAATATTGTACTTTGGTTGTTTAAACTAACATTTTATTGATAGACTTGTTTTTTATGTTCTACATGTACATGTTCATGTTCCATATACAAACATAGAAATAGAGTGTAAGTAAATTTACATTTATATATACATAGTATAATATACATGATTGCGTAAATCAAGAAACATACCATAACAATGATTGATTCATAAACAATACACATGCTTTTGAATTCATGTCGTGTGCCATGTCTCAAAATCTCTTATGTCGATTGCTCTCTATATTTTGTTTCTTGCATGTTTAATACACCAAGCAAAGCATACTCGATATAATTAATATAATTTTTTTTATTTTTTTGTTAATTATTGAACACGAGAAGTTAAACAACATAACTACTTACAAATTGTTCAATTAAACCTTGATACTTCAACATATACTCGCGATGATTTCTTAACCCAATGTTGATCAATTGTTTAATTGGCTCTTCTTTGTACGCTAGCACCTATTAGAAGACATCCATGGATGAGTGTAAATTATTTATTTAAATTTAAAGATCACAACAAATATGAAGTCTTAAGTAAGGATGAAAACGTAAGTACTCACAAACTTTGTGATCAACCCTTTTATTTCTTGTCATCATGTCTTATGTGTTGAATGGATTCCATTTTGTTTTCTTTTTTGCAACAAAACAATTGAAAATWATTACTTCATGCRATAATTAAATTCTATGTACATAAAAKAATAAATGAATGATTACATACCTYCRATGCACRTTGTTGTTGGGATGCCTCCTCCTATGATGCAATTATSTTCATTTCTTTTACAATTTYCTTGTACACTTTTTTATGTGCATGTATTGGATTTCCCCTTGTTTTTCGCTTGAAATTTTCRTAATTTTCCTWAAAARTGAAAAAACACAATAAWTTTTTTTTAAATGGAAATGAAATTAAATATAGCAAAAAAAAATAATTTGGTAATTTYTGGAACATATTATAGAAAAACATGTTTAGTAATAATACATTTTAAATAAWTTTTTTGTTATTGTAAGTTTTTGCTATTGYAAGTCTCAAAGGTCTCATTGACCATTGCTCCRAAAATGCTTCCTGTAGTTTATGTATAACTTGATTCTTGGAGTCATTGGATTRATTTTTGTATTGTAAGTGAAAAGTACATCTATACATTMTTTTCACTRTATCCCTCAAARTTTTGTAAAACAATTTGYCCCTCTTATTAACTTYAACCACCAATCCAGAGAACTTAAGAAGTCTCCCCCATTGTTTGAAGTAAGACTAGATTTTATTTTATAATTCATTTATTTGATTGAATTTATGTCATTTATGCACATGCATTTGAATAATTGTTCTTTGAATTTTGCAGGATCATGATTCAAGATCAAGTTCGGATGCGCAAGATATTCCACCAATCAAAAAATGTTGCAACTTCTTACCAGGAGAAAGATACCACGAGAAAATGGACATTTTCTTTACCCTGCCAATTGTAACATGCCATCTTCCAGCAATCATCATGGGTCAATGGTATTACACTGTGAATTGGATCTCTTTTATGACACCCCAGTAGTATGTGATTGTTCAAAATGTAATGGGTTGGAGAAGAACCCCTGATGTCTCACATTGTCCCATTATATTAATGATCGACTACCCAAATTTGATAGTCTAATACCTCCCACTGTGGTCAAGAATCCAATAGGTGATATAGAAAAGACAGGTAGGAACACTTCCATATGCTCCTTTTTTGAAAATTTGGAAGCGAGATCAACTACGTTTCATCCTAAATTGACCAAGGCGTCTCCTTCTATTGAGTCAACGAAGAGTTCTAGTGAGCCAAAGTATGATATCAATACTACCCAAAACATCTCTAGTAGGAGATCCAAAAAATTGTATGAGCTAAGAGAAAAAATGTCCAAGTACACACAAAAGTTTGTTCAATTGTTGAAGGAGGCAATGAATTCCCTCTTCCTATCCATCTACAAAGTAAATACCAAACTTGTTACAATCGAGCTTTGTATGGAACTTGGCCATCTTCCATGTTTGTGCCCGATGTTGGAACTCAATTCTTTTTTTGTGGTAAGAGTTATATGACTGGCAAGTCTAAAATAGATGTTGCAAATCTTGGGTTGTTTATCCTTTCACATGTATATGTTCCTCCCAAACATTCAGTACCACTTATGTCATTTTGTAGTCCTCTTTATAGTTGGTTTGATCATTTGAATATTGTTAAATACAAACATAGCATTTCCACAATATAGTATGTGCATGAATGATTATGCTTCTAGAAAATTTAACAGGAAAAAACCCGGTATGTATCGATGGTCATCCACAAACTCATGGGAATATTGTAGGGTTCCTAAATAGTTATAGGTCCTCATTATTTAGTGCATTTTTTTCCTTTGAGGAACACTCCAATGACAAAGAGTTCTTTATGAAAAGGAAGGCATCCAGATTTGTTGTTGTGCATGCAATACATAGTCTGTTTCTTGAAGATGAATTGTTAATAAACTATAACTTTTGTAGAACACCAACCGCTCATTAAAAACTTCTTGAATTGGGTCTATCTTCAAATCTCCCCTTAAGGCATAAGAAAAAGATGATTGAGTAATTGTACTTTTGGGTTTTCAATGGAACTAATGTAAATGCATTGCTTAATTAAACATATGTTTTATAAAGTGGTTGGTTACATGTTACAATAATTACATCAAATATGGGGACTAAGTCCTATAACATCTACACATGGACTTTTGTTTATTTTATTTATTGAGTTTTATTAATATTTTTATATTTTTAAATATTCATATAAATTAATTTAATTTAATATTGTTTTAACCTTAACAAATTAATTGTTTTCTTCACTAACCAAATATAATACTTACATTTCCTTGTGAGGAGATTCATAAAGTTGGTGGTAGAGCAAAAAATCATAAAGTCATTTAAAGCAAATTGTGCATATTAAAATTCATGATTATTAATTATTTCATTTTGATATTTAATAATTTAAATTTAATTTAAAATATATATAATTAATTATGAATTTTAAATAATATTTTTTAAATATAAAAATTATAAATTTAATTATAAACAATTATTATAACGTTATCAATAAAATAAATGAAAAAATAACATGTCATAAGAATAAATACTCAAATTAATTTTTTCATTCATTAACCAAATCCAATATTTGTGTTGAAGGGTTAGGGTTTGAATGATGGCACGCAAGTTCCTACTATACTTGATGGCGTAGGTCACCATGTGGTTTTCTAGGTGATTGGGTAAGTCCCAAAAATGGATGGATACTCTCCCTTAGTTGACTACTCAGATGATATAGTGTCAGAGAAAGAGATTTTCACCTGTCCTTTTTTACTTGATGCCCCGACTCCAGGTGATATCGGTGAGGTTTCGTCCTCCAAGGTGGATGGCGCCATATCAAGCCATATCAACATCTAATCTCTCTAACTCTGAGATCAAGGCTAGTGGGATTCGATCATCCATTGGATGAATAGTCATTAAATCCAAAGTGTCATGAAGGTTTACTGCTTGAGGGGGTTCTCAAAAAATCCATCAATCCAAACATTCATGGTTCATCTTCTCTTGTTTCTCACGCTCATGTTCCTTATGAAGCAGAGTCGATGTTGGGGGGAGAAAATGTGTGGGGATACACTAGTAAAATATTATTGATCAATGATTTATAGGGTGGTCAAACTGTTCTAGGCTCTTCACCTCATTCAAAACGTAAAAGAGTGGTTAATTCCCGAAGGGGTGGCATAGCTCTGGTGGTGGGAAATGGCATCAAAGTAAATCAAATACCGAACTTGGAGGGTCGCGTCTTGGTCTGTAAGTTTTGTGGTCAACTTTTTTCAGTTATCCCTATTTATATTTTGGATGGAAAACATCTAGAGGGCTCGTTTGGGTTATGTTCTTGTTATTCACTATTTATCTCGTGGGTGCTTGGATTTTGTTTTCAATAACAAGGTGGATGTTATGATGATTACAGCTGAAAGGTGGTATTTTGATCAGCATTTATTCTACGCAAAATTTTGGCACCCCATTTTTTATGCAAAGGAAGAGGTTTTATCCAGTGTACCAACATGGGTAAAACTATTGAATTTATCGTAGGAATTATGGATGAACGAGGGGTCACAAGATATTGGGGAAGGTTTGGGTTAGTTTATTGCTTCTAACAAAATCTATACGACCAATATTCATCATTTTGTGGCCCAAGTCTTAGTGGATTTAGATCTAAGGCAGGTTTTATTGAATCATTGGACCTGGTGTGGGGTGATAGGACTTTCATGTACATTTTGGATTATCTTAATGTCCCCTTCTTATGCTCTTGCTATCACAAAGTCAGCCATGTAATGGCGGACTGTGATTTAGCTTTTCAAAACAATATTCATGTAAACCTAGATATGAATGTGAAGATGCATCTGGGAAGTGCAGAGGCTTGGCAGGGAGTGAATCCTTTATCTCCTTCCTTTGTTCATTGGTCTCATTGTAACACCCCATTTTTAATCCCCCGAATTAAATTGTAATTAAATCTACTTAGTGATGATTTTATCTCAACATAGAGATATTATTGTCATGCCATCGCATACAAACAATGTAATTGTATTATTTTTTAATAAAAGAAATCATAATAGCTAACTGAAGGGTGAAGCACAAGTCCTAGTTGTGATACCACTAGAGGGATTAATGAGGGGGCATAGAGGGGATTCAATATTTCTAAGGACATCAAGTCACCTTGTCAAATTATTTTGGGGGAAATAACCATTATTTCCCTCTAGCTTAAAGCTAAATCCAATAATTTATTGAAGTATGGTTGGGCAATTGAGAAAGTACCTCCCATGTAAATGCACGGGAGTAATGGATTGGTATGTCCATGGAAAATCATGGACCACCTAGATACATGGGAGAGAACTAAAGAAACTTAAAGAGAGTAAATGATGGGCGCACAAGGGGATGCATAGAGAATAGTAGAGAACGCATGGGTGCATGTGTGTGGGAGGATGAATTCCTACTCTGGATGAGGTAAGAGGAGAGATTGTTGAGATTTTTGGAAGAATACATGAGTGGAATAGACATACAATATTCAAAGCAGGAGTGTTTTGTTTGGCTCGTCTAAAAACCAAAACTTGACCTAGGTTGAGAGGATTTTGAGCTTGATGCTTACTAGACAGAAACTAACACTAGAAGGAGAGGGTATTAAGGGGTGGTATTATATGTGAAGGGATTCCATTGCATAGAGGAAATCCAACTGGGAAGGCATCTGATAAATTCATGGAGGCGATGAGCATGGTGGTTATAAGGGGTTTTCAACCAATGGTGGTTGTGAAGGAGAGTGACCTTCACACTTTGAATTGATCTAAGAGTATGAGAATCCCCTGGTGGTGTCATGGCTTGGCATGGAGGTGGCCAGATTGCATATATCTAGTGCATATGAGCCTATGGTTGGGTGGAAAAGAGCTCACCCTCAGTTAGTTTCCCAGTTAGCAATTTATAAATAGATAAGTGCATATGTATGCTCAGTTGATTTGGACAATAAATAATACAGATGGGTTCTTATTGTTTTTCGGTATGGTTTTATGCTTGTTCAAACTGCATGAATTACTATGCTTGTGTGAATAATGGACTTGTGTGGATTATGATGAGAATTATGCTCGGATGGTTTGGCCAACATTATTTAAACATACAAGTCTTCACTTATACTCTGTGTGTTTAAATATTTGAATGAAATAAGTATGTACTTCATTTATGTTATAGTGTGGAATGAGGATTGACTTAGTAATTTTGTGCATGTGGATAGCTACTCGGGTCGATTAGGTTCTTTTGAATACATATGCAGACATCTTGTAATTCATGTCCAGAAATCCTGAAAAATCATGTAAGACTTAAGGTAGAGCATGATAACTAGTTTAGAGAGAGATGAAATGAATGCATGACTTTTGTTATCTACCTGAAATGAATTTTCTTACTGGATTCTTATCTCTCTAGACTCTAGAATGAGATGAATTCATGGTCAGTGTGTGTGTGTGTGTTGAGTTTTGCACTCTTAGAAATTCGAATTACTTTGAGTCTTAGTTTCATGTTCATACCATAGCTTAGTTATGAATTGCTTGAATATGGAAAGATTCTTGCTAATATTTCTTGGGTTTCAAGAACATTAGGCTAGTAGGCTTGGTTTTTGAATGAACTCGTGGATTGTTTTGTGGAAATTTGTCTTACCTCTGACACCTAAATGGTTTGATCTTGAAACCTATGACTTCTTATGAAGTCAGTGTTGTGACTAAGTAAAGTTGAGTAGGGAGGTCATCTTCATGGCCTTGTGCAGGGAATGGTTCATACTTCTAGTCAAAGTTGGGTGTATAAGAATTTGGATTCCAGTATCCAACCCATTTAACATAAAACACAACATGAGAGGCATCGGATCCCAGATATCTGAATTCATAGCATCTGGGATATTTGAAGATCTAGGCATCCGGATTGTTTAATTAATCGACCCTCATTGAAATCCAGGATACCCGAATGGTCATAATTCCAACAATGAAGTTATGTGTCTTAACTTACTCACTGATGAGTGTAAGGGAAATGTATCTAGAAGACCATGCATCGAGCACTTTATTCACTTGTCACATGAAGTTTTCTTCGAATCTTTGTATGTCGGATTGGGTGGGGTTTCGATGCAAGGTTTTTCCCTTTTGTAAGTGTGAAAGTGGAAGATTTGAGGCCCATGTGATTGACAGCATGGAAACTTGTCATGCCCAATGGCGGTCAAAGGGTCGTGATGAAAGACAAGTGTCAGTTTAGTATTGGCGCAGGACATGAGTGGGACTGTAGTAGGGTGTGCACTCATTGGTCAAGTGTCTTTTTATCTCATCCATCAAATTGAAGGAGCAGTCAATCTTAGTCATTGGATCAAGTGGATTCTTGATTGTTTGATCAACCATGAAAAGTGTATTTATCCATATGGCCCTTCAAACATTACAGCACAAAGATTTTTCCTAAATCCACAGATATCGGATGTTACAGATATAATCAAGGTTCCAACGCAGAGTCTCGTTAGAGGTCGAGACGATGTGATGATGTCATCCTTCACATATCATGCCATGTCATCAGCTATGTGTCATGCCACATTAGTGTATTGTTAGAAAAATAGGACCGCGGAGCAATAAAATAAAACAAATGCAGAAACAAAACAAAGAAGACACGCAATACAAGAGAGACACGGATTTACGTGGTTCACCCAGTGTGGGCTACGTCCACCAGAGAAATTGCCAGATCCTTCCTTTATTATTATCCAGCAAATGAAGGGATACAACCTGCAGCAAAACCCGTTGTAACTTCCTCTTCTTTCTCTCACAGTCTCCTCTCTCAGAATACAATATTCACCCACATACATAGCCGCAATACATTTCCCTCATAAAAGAGGGTTGCCTT
>JZKD02S1673786.1:110680-128684 GCA_000966675.3 Picea glauca | reverse complement strand
CCCGCGTGGAAGAGTGTACATACTTCTGGGGTGTAAATACTTCATGGGGTATAAACACGACTGAAAGCAAGGACCTCTGAATCAGGAAGATAATCAGGCTCCACAACCAACATGTATCCCTATAGAACTTCCAGGTGAGTAGTCACGTGTCAGTTGCATGTCAACCTGCATCTAGTCTTCTGGAGCAATGTCATGCTAGGTGGACATCCAGATCAGGATCTTGGTAAAAAGGGAATTTTGGATCCCTTCAGATCCTGAATTTTTGGATGTGTCAAGGTTCTCGGTCAGGATTATGCATCTGGATCCGGCTCTTTTTCAAAGGAGATATATGGGATTTTCCATATCCTATATTTCATATGCTTCAATGTTCCATGTCAAGGTTCTTAAGTAAGCTCGATAGGGATTCACTACCCCAGATATCCAGACCATTCGATATCTGAGGATTTTGTTAAGAGATAACCCTTGCGAGGCTCGGATGCCCAGATCTCTGAATGTGAAGGGTTATGCTTTAAGGTTCCAGGTTGAAAGGATATTTGGGCATCTGGGCATCTAGAAGAAATGCTTGTATAGATTTATAAGGAAATATGGATTCCTAAATTTATAAATTATTGTTGGTTCGGCCTCAACGTTTCGCCCATTGGTCTATATTATATGCTCCTCATATATTGGTCGAGATATGTCATGTAGGGATTATGTGTCCTGACACATCAGCATCTGAGGTGTGCCATGTAGGATGGTAAAGATGGAATGTACCCATGTGTGTGCCACATGGGTATGAGGAATATTTGGGTGGGAAGGGCTTGAAAATTTTAAGAGGTCGTAATTTTATATCCAGAGCTTGAATTTTAGTGTACTTACATTCATTGGAAAGTTATCAGTGAGAAGAATTGACTTATGAGCTCAGATTTAGACTTAGATTTATGGATAAGAAAGGGGGTTTGAGGAAAGAAATTAGAAATGTGTACACCCCACCACCCTAATGAGGCTTAGGGGGTTGGGTGTGTTACAGAGTGGTGTCAGAGCGAATTTCAAACATAGGCCTAAATGGGCCAGAGACAGTCATGGGACTGGTATACCAAGGCCAAAAAGAGCATGTTGACAAATTGTTCTTTGCATTGAAATTTAAATATTAACTACAGAAGCTTATTGAAATGAAAGATTGTAGATTCATTTTAGAATTTACATAGTAGAAAATTTAATCATGAAGAGTTGTGTCATTGCCTTGCTGGAATTAGAAAGACTCCTACAGGAGTTTGAATATGTTGACAGATATAGAAGGTTAAAAATATGAATGTGAATGGTAGGAAGGGTATAATCATGTCATATGGTTGCATGAGTCAAGAGAATCCATATGAACTGGTTGTTTTAATAATTAAAATGTTTCCTATAAGTATGGGTTGATAGAGCCCATGGAAATTATAATTATTGCTTAAATAAAGGACTAAGCCTTGTATGTATAATTCCTCATGCTTGGAGGACTGATGGAAAAATTGTTAAGGTCGGTTTATTTGACCTATAATGAAAGAGAAAAGAAGCAGAGGATTCTGGAACAAAGAATGATAGCATGGAATTTGTGTAGCATGTGAACCAGAAATTGAACTTTGATAACTGCCCTAGGTGTTGTATGAGTTTCAAAGAGTGGGCACAATTGTGTTTTGACAAATGAAACGTTGTCTAGCAGCATGGGTGGACAGAGCCTCGTGTATTTATTATTGTTATTTACTTAAGGGATAATACCCTTATGGACACTCCCTTGTGATGGAGGAATGGAGTGAGGGAAAATTGATATAGTCTGTCCACTTAATATGGTAATGGCGGAAATCTATTATTAAATAGATTTTATTAGCATATAGTGTTGTATTACATTCCTTGGAATTGAATGATTGTGATGATAAGATTATCGTTGTGATTCATGATTTTGAGAATCCCTTGGACTATTGAGGGAGGTAAGATACAAGAGTTTAAAAGTGCCCAGGTGTTGATGGGAGAAATAAAGTGCACTCTTGGAAACTTAGCTTGGTTAAGAAATTAAGCCACTTGATCCTTGAGTGGGGTGGCTTATGGTCTGAGAGACTAATCACCTAGAAGAATAGGAACCCAGAGGATTCGTAGTTTCTCACCTTTGTTAATTGCAATTGATGGTACATTGTGCTGCTAATGGGACTTAGAAAGTAGCCATTAAAAAAGAGGTCAAGTGAGATGAGCATATTAGCAAGTTACTAAGCTCATAGCTCTAGTGAATAAAAATTTTATTCCCAAAAGGGAATGTATATGTCTATTGACCTAAATACATGTCAATGCAAGAGAAAGATAGTTGGAATAAATATGAATTATATCCATTATAGGCATGAGTAAAATGCTTGGTGCATATGGATATCTTGTAAAGCATATGGTAATGATTTAATATAGACTTAGAACAATATTTTGTTGGTTGTGAAATATAGTGTTGTGATGGATCATTTTGGTTATTTATGATCTTATAACAACGGGAAAAGATTAACAATATGAACAAAAATGTTGATGATGTTATTGCTTATAGCCTTATGAAGATAAGGCAAAGGATTAATAAGATATCGATCTAGAGTTTGGTGAAGGAGTGCATGTACATCCTTCAAAATCCAATGAATCGGGTAACATCCAAAGATGGATGGCAACCATACATGTATGGATTTGTATGCTCTAGTAATAATGAAAGGGAATTTAAGTAAGGATTCCCTTGGTAAAGGCATGCTAACTAAGAATAATTTAAGGGATTAAGAGAGATAGGAATTGGTATCTTGCTACATTAGGTAATGTTATAATTACCTTTTTGAATTTCTTATATATGGAATGTTTTTGTAGCAAGTGGAGCAAGAGTGATCTCTTGTTGATATGTTGCCACAGGAAAAGAAGGCAATATGTGCATGATTTTTCATGTTCATTTGCCATTTAAATGATTGTGGTATTCCATCAGAAAAGATGGAAATGAATTAAAATGCCAATGTGTATGAATGGCATTGAAAAATGTGCAAGCAATGAACTTGCATGTTGGTATCGTTGTGTATATATGCTTGAATGCATTAGAAGGTTTCCTTGTATGAATGCATGTATTAATAAGTGGACTATGAGGTAAAATTAGTTCTTGTCAGGTTTTGAGTAATGTTATGGATACATAGATGACTCTATTCTGAAGAGTCTGAATGTTTTGTTCGAATACTAGCTTAAGGGGGTTCTACTCCATTCCTCAGAAAGAGCTAGTGTAAAATGTTGAAAAATAAAATGAGCAAGAATGATTTGTTCTGAGGAAAGAAGGCAATATGATTGTGATTATGCCTTTAGAAATTTCATGAGAATGATTATGAGCAATCATGAGTTAAATGATTTCAAATAGATGTGCATGTGTATATGTAACATCTCGCTCTACTAAGCACACTTTTATTGACTTATTCTTTGAGGAAACTTGTGTGCAAGTGATCCAGTTATGGTATATTACGATTTTGGTGCACTTATGGGTTATATATGATGATGATGATGTATTGTAACTTATTGTTAATCTGATGTATATATATTGGCAGATGTTATTGGTGAGTCGTCATGAGTGTGTAGGACACATGACAGGTTAAGGACGTTGATGGCATCGATGGACTCCCTTCGACTCCGGATTGAGTCAGGGAGTGGATTATATTTATTTGAGTATTTCATTTTATACACATGTGATGTATGATTGATCTCAGTATGATTTATGTATATGGAATTATTGACAATGTTTTTGTCAGTGGATGCAGGTTTGACGATGCTTGTTAATCCGACTCACATAAGTAGTTGAGGGTCCATGCACAGAAAACTGGACATTGAGGGAGAGGTGTGGCAGTGTCCCTATCACTTCCTACTAGCACTCCAGTCGTGGCCAGAACTATAGGTTAACAATTACCTAGTTTGAGTGGTCCACGATGTTGTGAGGGCAGACTAGTACAGTCAGTCATGAATATTTTCTAAGGGGTGCACAATAAGGTGGAGTCCTTATTCCTTAAAAGTCCTTAGTCTCTCACAAGGTCGACCGAATGGAGTTTTGACTCCAAAGGGTTGAACAAACTTCCAAAACAAGTCAAATGTGTGTGGCACCCTTGGAGCACGTAGGTGCGTCTTGAAGGGCACGTCACGCAGTTGAAACTTGAGTCAATAAACCTAGGTGGCCTAGAAAGCATTGGAATGATTATACCTAGTTAGAATAAAGTATTTATGAAATAGTAATTATTAATTGTAAATTCTAACAAAAGTATAAGAGTAAGTCTAAGTCTAAATTGAAATAAAGGACTAAATGAATTATGAAATAAGTTAAAAATACTGGAGAATAATCAAACTCTAGGAAAAAGGGGAATAAGATCTAAGGGTTGGATAAAATGCACATGTAAGCATGAAATTAATAAAATGAATTTTTAAAATAGAAGAAATAATAATATGAGAGAAGAGGAATACACATAGAATAGTATCTAGAGTCAAACTACACTAGTCTAACTAGAAGAAGACTCCTAATCACACTCTAATCAAGATCTAGTTAGGAGACACTCATTAAATGAGGGGTCAGGGAACTAAGCGGAAAAATAGGAACACATTCAGGAATGTGAGCGAAAATGGCTTTTAAATAAAATAAAAAGAGAAATTACTAGTACAACTTGGGGAGAGTGTGACACATGTAGTGGGTGAATAATCCTTTAATTAAATTATTAAAAGTTAATTATTTGTGCATGAGGAGAAGTGTCCGGGACGAAAAAATCTATAAAACAAATGATATAGAAGGAAAAATGGGCTGACCTTTGGATCATTATTATGCTACCGAATTTTTGATTGACTGTGTTTTACTTGTGAGAGTTGGGACTCCAAGCTTGTGAAAAGAGTGGAAGCTCTTCCTTGCGAGGCAAGCTTGGAAGCTATTGTGTTTTGGTTTTTGTGCTTGGCCCCTTTGCAGCTCGGGGGGCTAAGGAGGGAGAAGAGTACCCCTAGCATTGGCTCAGAGGTACCGGTGAAGTTTCATTGATTAGCAAGCAAGAGAACAAAGGAGCGCAAGACTTTAAAGGGCATATTCGTTTCACAACCTTCATTGGTCCCGGTATTTTTATATTCTGAATTTATTTTGTAATACGAGTGTATTAGTATGTTAGATTGGTATGGACACTGTAGAATCACTAGAAATTCTGAATGCCAAATTTTTACAATTGTTTCCTAAAAAATAATAGTTACGGTGTTTACAATTTTCAAAATTTCATTGTAATTTCGAGCGTTTTCGAACTCTATTTCTAGGTGGCCTCCTCCTCCTCCTCTTGCCCACAAACCAAAAAAGCAACCAACACCAACCCGAAAGCACATCCACTGGTAGGAAACCCACCTCGGCTTGATATTCTTGTAAAAATCGAAATGATATTGTGTATGGTCTATTTTTTTTTTTAAGTTGTGTTTTATTATATACTTGAAGTTATTATGATCGGTGCTTTTAGTTGAGATTTTTTTAAAGAAATTTAATAGTGTATTGTTCCCTGGTAAATTAAGGAAATAAATTCCAAAATTTGTATCGTGAGCTCTCTGTTGAGTTTTTGTTTAAATCCGAAATTACCTCGTCGATTCTCTATTGAATTGTTGACAAATCCAAATTTATAAGTAGTGTCGAGTCTCTGTTTAATTTTAATAAATACAAATTTTGGGGAAAAATCATAGGGTTGCTATCAAGAAACGAGTCTAAGAATTTTAGAACCCGTTGGTTCGCTATCTTTTTATTTTTCCTTTTTGGAGTTGACTTGCTTTTTAATCGTAGGAGTTAGCCCTTTTACCTTGACATTTATGCATGTGACTGTAGGCTAGAACATAGTGTTGACCCAAAAAGGCGTTATTCTGAGCTTTTGGACTCCGACGCTCCAGAGGTTTCTACGACTACAACACTCCCTTTTACTCAGAGTGTTACCGGCCGAATTCGGTCATACTCAAGGTTGACCGATAGTTGTAGGTTCTACCCTATCCTTCCTTTTTCCTTCGTCATTGGTTATACACCTGGATCACCAAACTCCTGAAGAGTTCAAGCATCAACGGTCCACACTCCTACAACCGATGGTCGTGATCAACTTTGGAACTCCAGGCTTTGAGGATTGTTGCTCTTGATTACTACCAAACTCTTGAACTGTCGAATGTCAAATTGGTGAAGCGTGGATATATACGATCCACATTCACCTGTCAACGAATGGTCAGGATTTACTCTGGAACTCCGGGCTTCAGGTAATCTTGTTCCTCATCACTACCAAACTCCTGAACACCAAATTTACGAAGGGCGGAGATCTACGAACACGTGTACCTAAAACATACGATTTGGATTTACTCCAGACTTCAAAGCTTAGGGGATTCTTAGTCCTTAACTGCTACGACTCATTTTAGTCAAAGTGATGAATTATTGAACTTCAGGAGGATGAAGGCTCGAAGATCTAATGGCCCTTGTTCGATTTCTATATCCATGGCTTCCCTTTACTCTAGGACTTCAGAGCTTCTGGGTTTCTTAGCCCTTAGTCAGTTATGACTCAAACTTATTGAATCATCAAACCCCTAGAGGATCCAATGCCTCACATTCTCCCACCGATCTACGATGTAGATTCACTCTGCAACTTCAGGCTTTGGGGCTCACTTAACACAAACAACTCTAATCTGTCGAAGTGGAAAAATCCAAAGGACTCTAATCCGAAGTGTGTTCCTCCTGTCTGATCTAACGGTTGTGAGGATTTCGAATCCTCATGAGCAGATCTCGTCCACCAGTTCTTAAACAAGGAATTTTACATTTCTTGGGTCCCCTCTTGAACCTTGCACATGCTTTTTCTCCTGATCTTTTTCATGTTGCAAAAAACTCCAGCGCTCACTTACGCTTCCCTCTTAAGCTCTGGACTTTAAAAGGTCTCATGCACACTTTTGCGCCTAGTACTCTATGTGAGTTCGTACTATCTCTTCTGAGCTTCGTTCTTCATAAGTTTAAGGCCTTCACCCACCTTGAGTGGTCTCTATGCTCACCATGTGTTGGTTCTCCTGAGCTTTGGGTCTTCAAGGAGCCTGTCTGCGCACTTCTGGGTTGGCATTGAGCATACTTGCAGTGTGACACTTAGAAGAGAAACTTTGGATCTTAAAACAAAATCTTAACTCATTCTCAGAACAAACAAACACACAGGTGCAGAATTTCTTCTTCACAATGTCTTTTTAGTTCAAAAAGTACAGAGTATGCTTACAGTTCCTTTCAGTGTTTGAGAGATTTTATGTTCTCTTCCTTTCTCCTACAATGGAGGATTGTGATAATACTAAATAATGATTGATGCTTGCAATTCATTGAGGGAAGAGATTTTTATCTAAATGGTGCGTGATAAGAATTTTTGTTTAAATGGTGCGTGAAAATTATATGGTAGATTTATGAAGAGATGGCATATTATCTAGATGATGGTTAATTATTGTTATTGTAACCTTTTAAGGAAGGAAATTTTGTCTAGTATTTGAGGAATTGAATGATTAAATTGCATTATGATTAAGTATTTTCATGTTATTTTTATCACGACTCTAGATTTGAGTTTGGGTATGAGAATTAGTTGTTTCCTTGTTCCTTAGAACAGTCGTCGGTCTTGAGATCTTAAATGGTCAAAGTCAATCAGATGAATCCTGGACTTGAGCGTTGATTATGTGTCTTGGAGGTCCTAACCTTGCAGGTAGGTTGGATAGGTAGATATTTTGGATGGATTTGTGTTATGAATTATTCTGTTAGTAGCAATGAGGTTATATAATGAAAATTGCAGTGTGGGATGAATGAGAAAAGAATTTGTAATATTGAAGTATGTTAATGTCAAGTAACATTTGTTCTTTGAAGTTTAAAAAAAAAATGTACCACTACTATACCCATTTACTTTTGTGTCGTAACAGGGGGGTTGTTACATATGGTATCAGAGTGAGGTTCAACCCTGTGACAATGGACCGTTATGCCTTCTACTGTGTAATTGAATGATAAAAATTATATTGCTAATTAAATTATGAAATTTTACATGCAAGTAATCATGGTTAGAGGAAGCAAGGGAGGTAGATGACGTGGTGCTAGGGAAAGAGGTGTGACACCTTCGATAATACCCACGCCAGAGGAATCTAACCCCCAAGGAGAAGAATTGACCACTGAGCAGGAGCAGGTTTTTGTGGGAGATGTGGTAGGTATGATGAGATCCTTTCAGAGGATGTCAGAGGAGTTGATCAACCACCTGAATAGAGATGAGGGAAGAGCATCTGTGTTCAATGAGGGTTCACAACGCGCCCCAGCTGGTAGTAGTATTATACACAAAGAACTCAATAAGGTGAAATTTCTCGAGTTTTGGGGTGGCCCGGGCGGCTTAGCCACCGAGGCATGGTTGGAATACATGGAGATGTGCTTCACACTTCGTGATTATACCTCCAACATGAAAGTATGCATGGTGGTCTTTCAGCTAAAAGGGAGTTCTCTTCTTTGGTGGAAGGCGCTCCTATCTCAACTAAACATGGTCGTCAAAAACGTGTCATGGGAGTTGTTTGAGGAATGGTTCTGGGAGAGGTATTTGTCCAAGGAATTCATTGAGCACTAGCTTAATGATTTCAATGCCTTACGAAATGGTGGTCATACGGTGCCCAGGTATGAGGCCAGATTCAAGGAGCTACTTAGGTATGATCCACATCTAAACACAGAGAAATTGAAGTTCAACAAGTTTATGTTCGGCCTTAACTTAGAAAAATTTTGTGAAGGTGAGGATCTTAATGCCTCATACATTGCACGATGCAGTTAAGAAGTCCCTCATAGCTGAGAAGAGTTGAGTGATGGGGGTCAAGGAAGGAATCCTTCTAGACCGACTAGACAGATGACATGAGGAGCGCAGCAGCATCACACACCATCCAAACATACTTCAGGGCATCGAGACGCGCCCAGAGGACCTATGTTCATGACACCACGAAAACAGACTCCTCAGTAGAGGACTACAACAGTAGCAGTAGTAGCAGCAGCAATAGCGGCATCGTCCGCAGCAGCAGCAGTAGTTTAGGCTTGTTCAGTAGAACAAACCTGAATCATAGACTGTTAGGCCAACAACTTCTACTTCAGGGATCAGGATCATTGGACCAAAGACTGGATGTTGGACATATGGAGAGACACATTACCAGTGAGAATGTTCGATTAAGAAGGCCAGGGCGATCGGATCACCAAGACCCACTACAATTGGAGATCTGGGCAAAGCCCACTTGATACATGCAGTGGTGAACAAACCACCAGGCCGAGCACCATTCAACTGTGCTCGAGATGTCACGTACAATTGTCGACCAAAATTTTAGCATTTTGATAGATCCAGGTACCACAAAGAGCTTTATCTCTAGTGTAGCACTAAAAAGAATTAAGGTAAAGGCAGTTGATCAGGACGAGTTTAGATACGTAGAAATGGCATCAGGTGCCAAACAAACTGTTGGAGGAAAGGTTACGAACTATAGCATTAACTTGCGAGATTTTGTAATGAAGTTCAACCTATATGTAATGATCTTAGGATCTTATGACATAGTGATTGGTATGGATTGGTTGGAATCACATGATGTGATACTTAACTGTAAAACGAAACGGTTAAGTTTGACAGATCATTTGGGGTAGAATAGAGTGATTGTAGGAAGAAACCAGGGAGTGTCCTTGAGGTTTATTTCTTCCCTACAGCTACAGAAGAGTATGTGCAAAGGAAACAAGCCCTATGCAATATTAGCACTAAATGAAAAGGGGGATGTGGAAGGATTAGAAAACCTTACTATGGTGCAAGAGTTTGCAGACATGTTTCCAAAAGAGTTACCAGGTTTACCGCCCGAAAGAGAATTGGAATTTACAATAGACTTGAAACATGGAACTAAACCAATAGCGAGAACGCCTTATCGGATGTCAACGCCTGAATTGCAGGAGATGAAAATGAAATTGAAGGAATTTTTGGATTTGGGATTTATACGTCCAAGTGTGTCGCCTTGGGGTGCACCAGTTATTTTCATGAGAAAGAAGGATGGATCATGGAGACTTTGTATTGACTATCATCAATTGAACAAAGCAATGATCAAGAACCAATATCCATTGCCAAGAACAGATGATTTGTTTGATCAAAGGAAAGGAGAAACGGTGTTTTCAAATATTAACTTGAGATCGGGATATCACCAATTACGGATTAAAGAAGAAGATATCTCTAAGACCACATTTAAGATGAGATTCTGACACTATGATTTTACAGTTTTATCGTTCAGATTGAAAACTTCCCGGGGGTATTCATGAGTTTGATGAATGGAGTGTTCCGTGAATACTTGGATAAGTTTGTTCCAGTATTTATTGATGACATATTGAATTATTCTTAGACAAAAGAAGAGCATGATGAACATTTAAGATTGGTCCTACAGTGTCTACAAGAAAACAAATTGTACAGGAAGCTATCGAAATGTTCTTTTTACCAATCGAAGACTCATTACTTGAGACATATTATATCTGGTGAAGGTATCACTATGGATCCAGCGAAAGTAGAAGTTATTATGGGATGGCCAGAACCGACAAACGTATAAGAAGTATGCAACTTTATCGGTTTAGAAAGATATTATCGACGATTCATTGAAGGTTTTTCGAAGATAGCAAATCTGATCATGGAATTGCAGAAGAAGAACAAGAAATTCGTTTGGATAGAGAAATGCGTGGAAGAATTTCAAAAGCTCAAAGAGTTGTTGATGACAACACTGACACAGAAAGTCCCCAACCTGGACAAGGAATTCTTGGTCTGCATGGACGCATCCAAGGAAGGTTTAGGAAAAGTTTTGTTGCAAGACAGTCGAGTGATTTCTTATATTTCAAGGAAATTGAGAAAGCATGAAGAGAACTACGCAATGCATGACACGGATTTATTAGCAATTGTATATGCCTTGAGAGTTTGGAGACATTATTTGATTGGACGAAAATTCAAACTAAAGACAGATCACTGTGGTTTGCTGCATATTTTCACACAAAATGACTTGAACACACGACAAAGGCGTTGGTCAAAATTACTTAGCGAGTATGACTTTGAGTTTACTTACATTAAAGGAATAGTGAACCAAGTGGAAGATGTGTTGATTCGGAGACCACACATATTCTCGATAATACCACTTAAAACAAATCTTCGAGAAAATATTCTAACTTTACATATAGACGATGACTGGTATAAGGATGTTAAGAATAATATTGGACGAGATACCATGATGGTACCGAAGTATGAAGGTTATTCATTAGACAATGATGGATTTTTGAGATTTGATCTTAAGTGAAGCTTATCAAGAAGTATACATGGCTCATCCGAGAGTCATGAAGATGAAGGCAGACCTTAAGCCTTTATTCTTTTGGTAGGGAATCAAAGCATACATAGTTAGTTACGTGGAGACATGTCTAGAATGTCAGCAAGTGAAGGCTGAACATAGACATTCAGCAGGATTACTACAACCACACTCTATTTCATAATCAAAATGGGAGGTCATTTCAATGGAATTTATCATTGGATTGCCGCTAATGGCAAGGAGGCATGATTCGATTTTTGTGGTAGTTGGCACTTCAACGAAGAGTGCACACTTTATTCCAGTACGTACGATGTATCAGACACCAGACATAAAAAGAGTATTTGTTAGCAAGATTGCGAGGTTACATGGAGTACCAAGAAGGATCATATCCGATCAAGCATCGGTGTTTAAAGGACGGTTTTGGACCAATTTCCAAGAGGATTTGGGAACACAACTAAATTTAGCACATCATATCACCCAGAGACAAACAGACAAATAGAAAGAATGAACCAGATTTTGGAGGATATGTTGTGTATGTATGTAATGGACCAACAGAAACGTTGGGAAGAATTCTTTCCACCAGTAGAGTTTGCATATAACAACAACTATCATAGTACAATTAAGATGGCACCATTTGAGTTTCTATTCAGGAAACCATGTCGGACGTCGTTGAGTTGGGATCGACTTGAGGATAGGGTCCTAGTAGGACCAGAAGTAATTCAAGAAATGGAAGAACATATGTAATCAATAAGACATAGGATTAAAGAAGCGCAAGATTGGCAAAAGAGTTATCTTGATGTGCATCTCATTGACCGCAGTTATGAATTTGGTGACAGAGTTGTCTTGTGGTGCACAAGAGTTTGATCAAGTTAGGAAAGGGTGCTAAACTCTCTCCTAGGTTTGTGGGACCTTTCGAAGTTTTGAAAAGGAAAGGACTTGTGGCTTATCAATTAGCCTTGTCTAATTCTTTGAGGAGTATGCACGATGTATTTCATGTATCTATTTTGAGACATTATATTAGTGATCCTTCACATGTTATTGAAATTGGTTCTTTCCATGTGTCGGACGAGGGTTCTCTCATGGCGGAGACAATCCGCATTCTGGACCATCACATTTGACAGCTACAACGTCGAATAGTTGATCAGGTCAAGGTTCAATGGGACAATTATAGTCCACACTCGGCTACCTGGGAGGATGCATATGAGATGCGTCAACATTTTCCTTACTTGTTTGATAGATTAGACATATAGAGATATGCCAGATACATCTATTTACTTGCTTTTATATACTGTACAAACTTCGGGATGAATTTTAAAACAAGAGAGGGTATATGTAACATCTCGCTCTACTAAGCACACTTTTATTGACCTATTCTTTGAGAACACTTGTGTGCAAGTGATCCGGTTATGGTATATTATGATTTTGTTGCACTTATGGGTTATATATGATGATGATGATGTATTGTAACTTATTGTTAATCTAATGTATATAATTTGGCAGATGTTATTGACGAGTCATCCTGAGTGTGCAGGACACATGATAGGTTAAGGATGTTGATGGCATCGATGGACTCCCTTGGACTCCGGATTGAGTGAGGGAGTGGATTGTATTTATTTGATTTTTTCATTTTACGCGCATGTGATGTATGATTGATTTCAGTATGATTTATGTATATGGAATTATTGACAGTGTTGTTATCAGTGGATGTGGGTTTGACGATGCTTACTAATCTAACTTACATAAGGAGTAGAGGGGCCATGCACAGAAAACCAGACATTGAGGGAGAGGTGTGGCAGCATTCCCATCACATCCTACTAGCACTCTCGTCGTGGCCAGAACTGTAGGTTAACGATTACCTAGTTTGAGTGGTCTACAATGTCGTGAGGGCATACTGAGACAATCGATCATGAATATTTTCTAAGGGGCGCGCAATAAGGCGGAGTCCTTATTCCTTAGAAGCCCTTAGTCTCTCACAAGGTCGACTGAATGAAGTTTTGACTCCAAAGGGTCAGACAAACTTCCAAAACAAGTCAAATGTGAGTGGCACCCTTGGAGCACGGAGGTGGATCTTGAAGGGCACGTCGCGCAGTTGAAACTTGAGTCAATAAACATAGGTGGCCTAGAAAACATTGGAATGATTAGACCTTGTTAGAATAAAGTATTTATGAAACAGTAAATTATTAATTATAAATTCTAACAAAAATCTAAGATTAAGTCTAAGTCTAAATTTAAATAAAGGTCTAAATCAATTATGAAATAAGTTAAAAATACTGGAGAATAATCAAACTCTAGGAAAAAAAGGAACAAGATCTAAGGGTTGGATAAAATGCACATGTGAGCATGAAATTAATAAAATGGATTTTTAAAATAGAAGAAATAATAATATGAGAGAATAGGAATACACATAGAATAGTATCTAGAGTCAAACTACACTAGTATAACTAGAAGAAGACTCTTAATCCAACTCTAACTAAGATCTAGTTAGGAGACACTCGTTAAATGAGAGATTGGGGAACTAAGAAACAACTAAGAGGTAAAATAGGAACACATTAGGGAATGTGAAGGAAAATGGCTTTTAAATAAAATAAAAAGAGAAATTACGTGTACAACTTGGGGAGATGTGACACATGTAGTGGGTGAATAATCCTTTAATTAAATTATTAAAAGTTAATTATTTGTGCATGAGGACAGGTGTCCGGGAGGAAAAATTATATAAAACAAATGATGTAGAAGGAAAAAGGGGCTGACCTTTGGAGCACTATTATGCTACTGAATTTTTGATTGACTGTGTTTTGTGAGAGTTGGGACTCCAATATTGTGAAAAGAGTGGAAGCTCTTCCTTGCGAGGCAAGCTTGGAAGCTATTGTGTTCTAGTTTTTGTGCTTGGCCCCTTTGCGGCTCGGGGGGCTAAGGGGGAACAAGAGTACCCCTAGCATTGGTTGGGAGGTACTAGTGAAGTATCGTTTATTAAAAAGCAAGAGAACAAAGGAACGCAAGACTTGAAAGGGCATCTTCGTTTCGCAACTTTCATTGGTCCCGGTATTTTTATATTCTGAATTTATTTTGTAGTACGGGTGTATTAGTATGTTAAATTGGTATGGCCACTGCAAAATCACTAGAAACTATGAATTCCAAATTGTTACAATTGTTGTCTAACGAATAATAGCTACGGTGTTTACAATTTTCAAATTTCGAGCGTTTTCGAACTCTATTTCCAGGTGGCTTGATATTCTTGTAAAACTTGAAATGATATTGTGTATGGTCTATTTAAAAAAAATTGTTTTTATTCTATACATGAAGTTCTTATGATCGGTGCTTTTAGTTGAGATTATTTTAAATAAATTTAATAGGGTATTGTTCGTTGGTAAATTAAGGAAATAAATTCCTAAATTTGTATCGTGAGTTCTATGTTGAATTTTTGTTTAAATCCGAATTTATAAGTAGCGTGGAGTCTCTGTTTATTTTTAATAAATAAAATTTTTGCTGAAAAATCGTAGGGTTGATGTCAAGAAACGAGTCTAAGAATTTTAGAACCCATTGGTTCATTGTCTTTTTCTTTTTCATTTATGGAGTTGACTTTATTTTTAACTGTAGGTGTTATCCCTTTTACCTTGACATTTATGCATGTGACCGTAGGCTAGAACCTAGCGCTGACTCAAAAAGGCGTTATTCGTAGCTCCGAGACTCTGACGCTCCAGAGGTTTCTACAACTACAACACTCCCTTTTACCCGGAGTGTTACCGGTCGAATTCTGTCATACTCGAGGTTGACCGGCAGTTGCAGGTTCTACCCTATCCTTCCTTTTTCCTTCGTCATTGGTTATGGCTTTAAATTGGCCGACTGGTGGGATTTCCCCTCACCCAAGATCCTACAGTGGAGATCCACCATGGAACTCTGGGCTTCGGAGTTTCTCCGCACCTTTCAACTTTGAACTAATACACCTGGATCATCGAACTCCTGAAGATTTCAAGGATCAACGGTCCACACTCCTCCTACAGTCGATGGTTGTGATCAAATCTGGAACTCAGGGCTTCAGGGATTCTTGCTCTTGATCACTACCAAACTCCCAAACGTTGAATCGATGAAGGGTGGATATCTATGATCCATGTTCACCTGTCAACAAACGGTCAGGATTTATTCTAAAACTATGGGCTTCAGGGATTCTTGTTCCTGATCACTACCAAACTACCAAACCGTCGAATGCCAAATTTGTCAAGAGTGGAGATTTATGGACACGTGTACCGAAAACGGACAGTCAGGATTTACTCCGAACTTTGGAGCTTCGAGGCTTCTTAGTCCTTAACTGCTAAGACTCATTTTAGTCAGAGTGTCAAATTATCGAACTTCCGAAGGACGAAGGCTCAGAGATATAATGCCCCTCGTTCAATCTCTAGATCGATGGCTGCCCTTTAGTCTGGGACTTTAGAGCTTCGAGGTTTCTTAGCCCTTACTCAGTTACGACTCAAACTTTTCAAATCCTCGAACTCTTGGAGGATCCAATGGCTCGCATTCTCCCGCCGATCTATGGTGTAGATTCACTCAGCAACTTTGAGCTTCGGGGCTCACTTAACACAAACAACTCTAATCTTCTAAAGTGGTGAATTCTGAAGGACTCAAGGATTAACGAGTGTTCTCCTCATGTCTGATCTAACGGTTGTGAGTATTTCAACTCCTCAAGAGCAGATCTCGTCCACGAGTTCTTAAAAAAGTAATTTTACATTGCTCAAGTCCCCTATTGAACCTGTTAGTAACATTTATTGTCTGGGGTGCAAGGGGCCTTCTGGTCAGTGAGTCGCATGAGAAGCGCCCGAGCACAACGCAGAAAGCTTCATTTCAGCCCCCCCCCAAGCGAGCGGGCAAAGTTTTGTCTTCATCGGCCGAGATCCATCTACAAAGTTGATCGACGGCCATCGGGATTTCGGGGCTGCCAAGTCTCCCGGGATTTAGTGCAAGATCTTGTCGCGTCGGCTTTCGGTAATCACAAGTTCAAGTGGTAAAGGTTTCATGTCACCTTGTATCGCGAAGCCCCGAACCCCGAAGCGCCAAAAGCGCCCAGGAGCTGGGACCCACAGCAACGTCGGGTGAATTTGGGACCGTCTGTTTTCAAGGATGCGTGGCGCCCAATTGAGCTCTCCTGGCAGTTCACTCGTCGCGATTTTGAAGAGGAAAGGTCATGTTCCTTTCTCACCCGCGATCCCCCAAACGTCGATAGTGCTTTGAAATTAAACTCAGGATCACAGCCCGTGGTCGCCAAGGAGGAAAGGAGTTGTGCGTAAAGGGGCTAAAGGTGTCGGGTTTGATCGCCGAAAGGATCATCGTGGTCTCCAGGCACCGACCGGTGAGACCTCGATCCTATTTTTCACTCGGAATAAATAAATATGTGATCAAGTGGTTGAGACCTCCTGTCGTTCATTAAGTTTGGGGTATGGAGGGCCTGGCGAGCATTCCGCTCGAGGATGTCCTGTGTACCCAATTTTTCAGAGTGAGGCCATGCTGAACCCTTGACCGGATGGAGAAGGTCTGTGCACACTAGCTCGGCTCTTAATGACCCAACTACTCCTCTTATGGGGGCCATACGCAAATGAGGTGGGGTCCAATAGTGATTACTCGTCCCATTTTTGGCTGAAGAGACACCAAGCTTTGGGTGACCGGACACGCCTCTGTGAGGTGAATTTTCCTAAGTATATAGACTCAGTCTTGGTATTTTTGTAAGCATCGATGGTTGAGCAAGACTCCCAGTTGTAAAACTTTAATGAAGAATTGTGTTCTAGTTATTTTTCTGGACTCTTAAGACTTCTTGCCTGATGAATGTCAGTTTATTTCATATCTCTGTGTATACTGTATTAGAGCAGCTCGGAATTGGAGCATCCAGTCGAGTTGTGACTGTTATAAGATGATGTATGTTGGATCACTGTAACAGTTGTATTGATCTAAACAGTCTCTGTGAATTTCTCAGCACTGAACAACTTGGAATTGGAGGATCCAGTCAAGTCTTCCCTTCAGTTTCTTGAATCCCTGAACCAAGCGGATCTTGTTTTCAGATTTTTTCCTCTACGAGCTACCGAAAGGCCTGTTGCCTGAGATAGTTTGTTCATTCTTCTCCCAAGTATTCCACCTACCCATCTTTAAATCAATTTCCTGACTGAAGTTGGGTCAAGACCTCCTTTGTTCCTTGTTATCAGAAACAGTTCCTATTTTGAAGCGATACTTGTTCGAGTCCCTACCCATTTTATCACCCACCTATCAAACCATGACATAAAATCTTATGGGCGTTGGGCTCTGCTTCTGCAAGAAATCCAGGAGCAAATTCCAGTGCTAACATTTTTGGCGCCATTGTCGGGGACAAAATTGAAGATTTTCCCTGGGTAGAACGACATTGAGCCTCTGGATCCGAAGGTGCATCGGATTATCGGAGCCTTTCAAGATTGCTAATATGCACCTGGCGACTCCATTGTGACGACTCCACTGTGGCGGACCTGCCTTGTCAATTGTGGCTTTCAGAGGTAGGCATACGCGGTCTCATCCACAGTTGCCTCTAGCTACGCCTGAAATAGATCCAGAGGCGGTGCTCAGAAAGGGAAAGGCCTCTGAAGAAGAAGCGTCTATTACTGAACCAGGTAATCCACCATATCCTTCTGTGGGAGCTCCTTTTTCTCCTCCTCAGTTTCCCGACAGGCCAGTTTCTACAATTTCTCAT